>JAGDQP010011396.1:24424-53089 GCA_022664845.1 Lepisma saccharinum
AAAAAAAGACTTACCAACGTCCCTCTGAAGCACTATAACAACAGCCACTGATCGAATACCACTACAGCCTGGTCGAAACCGGTTAGTAAATATGCATGGTAGGGGAGGAAGACGCTTCGTTCTGCGCAGTGTATAGTTAGCGCGAGTGGTTTGGAAGGCCATTCTGAGTTTGAACGCTGACTTGTGTAGACATACAGTTACGGTTCTACGATACTAAATTGCTGTTTTCTTTGTTGCAGATTGCTGATTACATATTTTGAATAGTTTTACCGCTTGGATTGATACAACTCATGTAAGTTGAATACTTTTGTATGATGCAACCAAAAGTAACACTGAAAGAGAGTGTGGTTGTGTTAGGTGTTTAGTAAAATCAAAGTAGTAATAATAACTTTTTAAAGTAGATACGAACAATGAAAACGCATGTGGAATAATATGTAAAGTACTTGTTACTAATGATTGTCCTTTTAAAAAGTAATTACGTAAAATGAAATCGCATGTGCAAGGTTATGAAAAGTAGTTGGTACTAACTAACGTAAAAGTATTTACTAAAAATAAAACTAGATATGAATAAACGTGCTTAAAGTATGAACTAAAATGAAAGCTTAATACTAATGCAAGTAGTACAAAGTATTTAGAAAAATGCAACGATGTAATGACCATAAAGTGAAAACGCATGTGCAATACTTGCTACTAATCGTAATAGTGAACACATTTTAAAATACGTGTAAGTAACAAAGTCATATCGTAGTTGTACGTTGACTGACATGTGACTCAAAATATGTTTGTGTTATCGTTACAGATTCAAACGAATTCCCTTAGAAGGTGATTGTCTGTCTGTGGATCTAAAAGTTAAAAAGCAGGGTAAGTGAACATTACATTATATTTTTAAAAAGTTGTACTGTACGTTACGTTTGTTACAAAAGTACAAGTTTAGTTTGTAACAACGTTTCGTAAATAAAAAAAGTATCGGAACGTTACGTTTGTTACAAAAGTACAAGTTTAATTTGTAACAACGTTTCGTAAATTTGTATCATTTACCTTGGGAATTCTACAAACAATTAAATTATTACGCGATGGATGTAATAACGTTTTGAAATAATAGAAATGAAAACACTTTGAACTAACTTAGAAAACAAAACAATACATTATGTGCCAAACGAACTTTGTAAAACACTTATTCATTTGTTCAAAAAAAGATATATAATACGTAAAGTAGAATCTTCCGAATGTATTTATATGTGTGCACATAGTGTTTGTATTTAGTTCATGTGAGATCGTTGCTGTGAACACACGTATTGACATATTGTCTCCCCGTTTATTTCAGAAACATGAATCCCATGGATACCATTTTATTGGCTTTTTTGGAAGGACGTATTAGCAATGGTAACCGAATGGTTTTGGCCTGGAGGGACCTTTGCGAGTCCATAGCTAGAGGATTCCGGCCGCCGTTTGATGTCGTAAATAGGGATTTTATTTCCCATTTGATTTACACTTACTGGGAGAAAATTATTGATTGTGTAAGAGTGTGCAGGTCCGGGGGATTTGCTGACCTTGTATGAAAGCGACTATGCAGGGTTCGAAGGGATCATGGAAACCATGCATATTCGCTTTTACGAACTAGCAAATCAGGGAAAAATTAATGTTGATCGAATTAATGATGTGACGCTATTAAAATTGCTTGGGTGGGAGGAGGCAAGTAGATTTATAAGGTAACTAGAAACTTTTCCGGTTTTTTCATGTGCTCCTCAACGAATTGATACTGGCATTATTCCTTGTAATGGGATACCTGTAAGGAATGACTGCCAGTACCAAGAACGAGACTATCATGTGGAAAGATCCATGGCCACTGTGGATGGTAATCAAAACATCACCCCAATATTTAATATTAATGTAAATGCTTTACCACCACCACCAACGGAGGACACGGATGGGGAGGAAATATTTGAGGTACCATCAGTTACTCTGCCACCACCACCTGAGCACCCGACTAATACGCCAACAAGGGAAACGGAGGATCAGTGTGCACTTAATCTTGCACTTGACTTTTTGGACGAGGTAGATGCAAGACGTACTTGTACGGTGATGGTACCACCTCCTCCTCAACTAATTGCCGTTCAGGGTCAGAGAAATGAAATGAGTGGTAATGCTATTCCGGAGACGTTTTCGAACGCGAGACAATTATCTGTTGCTGAAGAATACGATCTCCGAAATAACTTTATCGCGCAAGCGGGATCGTCGCGAGACAATGGAAGTGGAGGTAGTGGGATTCAACGCCTCCCCATTACCCCATTAAATGTGGAAGAAGTTAAACTGAACAAACTTTCAAAAATGAATGGTGTGGCACCTCCGCTGTGGTATGACTGGGTACCATCAGATGATATGTTTGGTAGTGGAAATCAAAGTTCAGATAACTTTGAAATGTTGTCAAGTCGTCGACGTCGCTATCCCCATTTTGGAATGGAGGGAAGAGAGGTCGTCCTATCAAACCATGACGGAGTAGATGTTGTTGATGCAGAGGCTTACGTGTCGGGACTGTTTTCCTTTGCCTTAAATAATATTCTCCCAGGAATTCCTCAAGAGGCGTACGCGGGTCTCACCATTGAAAGCAGTACAAGTACTGTTAACAGACCCCTGTACGTGGATTGGCGCCTGAGAGATGAACTGACACCCGATGTAATTTTACAAACATTAGAAAATGTGCTAAATTCAAATGAAGGATTTCATTTTGGCGAAATTCGAATAAAGTTACATTGGGTGGATCCTCGACAGTGGAGAAGACCACAGTCCCAGCGCATTAAAAGTTTATGGATAAAGGTCTCTTCCTTCAGGCACATACCATTGAACCTTCAACGGATATTTACTGCCTGCCTCAAAGTCTGGTCCTGGCCAAGGCCAAGACGGATAAGAACTAATCATTAGTGCGAAATTTACAGAATACTGAAAAATATCAATTTTCGTGTATTAAGAAAGCTAGAAAGATGAGTCGGGCGGCTGGGGATGACGTTGAACGTGTTAATGGTTGTACCATAAGAGAAGTAAACATGTTTCAGCAACACTTACTCCCGAACTATCAGATTATAGTGTATCAAAGAGACCCAAAAACAAGACATACAGAGCGTATATTTGCAGGTCCACCTGCTCCAAATCGGCTTTTTATTCAATATCAGGACGGACATTACAGTACGATTTTCTTCATAACATCGTATTTGGGAGTAGATGCTTACTGTAAGTATTGCCTGGAGGGGTATGAGCATGCAATGTACCATAAATGCCAATACAAATGTGCATGGTGTGAAGTATATCATGGGATTGAAGAAGAAGAAAAACAGCGAGTTCCATGTGCTGATTGCCATCGAGTGTTTCCTTCAATGACCTGTTTTATGAACCATAAAGTTCCTTCAAAAAGTGGTCGGGCAGTATGTAACGATGTGGTTGAATGTTCCACGTGCCGAGTTCTTACGGATATGCGTCGACGAAAATAAAGTCATATTTGCGGCGAAAGACTGTGCCATTTGTGTCAAACATGTATTACCTGAGCATAAGTGTTTTGTACAAAAACTAGAACATCAACACTTTACTAAATACCTGATGATAGTATTTGACTGCGAAACAAAATAATTGGTCCTAACACGAAGGGTGAGCGAGAACATAAAGTAAACTTGGTATGTGCTGGTCATCGTTGGAACGAGAAAAATGCAAGAGCCGCATGTATGACTTGTGGAGATAAAAACAATGGGGGTAGTCGCGATTTCGTGTTTAGAACAATGGCCGAGTTTATAAAGCACGTACTTATAAATAGCCCTTCGTTTGAAAAAAATATTTGCTTATCACATAACGGATCGAAATTCGATATGATTTTGGCGGCAAAAACCATTATTGAGGACCAGGGATACGATAAAGGCCTTAATCTTATCATGCAAGGACAAAAAATTATCCAAATGGCCCTTGGAAAACGAATTGTCTTCCGGGATACGTACTTGTACATGTCGGTCAAACTAAGTAATTTACCCAAAACTTTAGGGTTAGAAAATATCCTAAAGAAGGGTGAATTCCCGTATTTATTTAATACGGACGATAATCAAGATTATGAGGGTCCTATACCTGATCTTGAGTGGTTTGAACCTGAAAATCGCAGTGTTGAAGATGCAAAGGCATTATTCGAATGGCACAATGCATGTAGTCAAGATCCAAATTACAAATTTAATATGCAAAAAGAACTGGTTGACTTCTGTAGAAACGACGTTGATATTCTGGCGAGTGCTGTTGAAAAAATTAGTTATATCATTGAAGAACGCACAAACGGGTTGCAGTGCTTCTTAGTGTCATCAACAATTGCAAGTCTTGCTATTAAAGTGTTTCGCACATTATATATTAAGGAAGACAATATAGCTGTTCTGCCCCCTCTTGGATTTCAACACCGAGACCGCCAAAGCAAAAAGGCCCTACAGTGGCTCGAATATATGTCCCACACAACTGGTGTAAAAATCCGACATAGTGGTAATGGAGGAGAGGTCCCTATTGGCCCGTACAAGGCAGACGGCTATTATAAAAATAAACGAACACAACAAGTAACCGTCTGGGAATTTGACGGGTGTTACACGCATGGCCATAAGGAGTGCTATCCCAGCCTTAGGCATAGCGTCATTGATGGGGGAGAGTGCCTTGAACAAAAATACCAACGTACGTTAGAAAAAAGGAAATATGTCAAACGGTTAGGATATAAACTTATCCGTATTTGGGAATGTGAGTGGGACGCCAAAGTAAAGGCGGATAAGACCATCCAGAACTTTATTCGAACAAAATGCGCCACCCTGGATGAAGGCCTTAGTCCAAAGAATGCGTTTAAAGGCGGCAGAACGGAATGTTTTCGTTCGTTGTACAAATGCAGCGAAAATGAAAAAAATCATATGTGGACGTTACGTCACTCTATTCCTGGGTAATGGCGCGCTGCCCACTTCCGGTCGGTATACCGACGGTGCATAAACAAAATTTTCCAAAACCGGAAAATGTCAACGGTCTTATTGACTGTACAATACTACCCCCAGCTAATTTGAACCTGCCAATCATTCCATTCACGTGTAATTCCAAATTTATGTTTGGGTTATGTCGTACGTGCATGGAAGAAAACAATAACGCGGACTGTTACCATACAAAGCAACAACGGCAATTTAGGGGAACGTTCTGCTCGCCTGAAATACACAAAGCGCTAAAACATGGATATACCATCGAAAAAATCCATGAAATATGGGCATTCGAAATGGAAAAAGGCCTGTTTGGAAAGTACGTTGGTAGCTTTCTTACAATGAAGCAGGAAGCAAGTGGATTTCCCCCACAGTGTAAAACGAACCAATCCAAATAACAATACATACGGGAATACCAACAGCACGAAAATATCCGTATGGACTATAATAATGTATCTTGGAGTCCTGGGCTTCGGTACACATCGAAAATATTTTTGAATTCGTTATATGGAAAATCTGGTCAATGTACCGATTTGGCACAGTCCAGGGTTGTCACGGACAGTGAGACGTTTCTCAAACTCCTGCTGTCCCCCCAAAATGAGGTATCTACCGTTGTTCCGGTGGGAGATAAAAGCCTCATTGTTACATACAAGGACAGAGAGAATGTTAATAAGCCGCTTCCATTCTCGAACGTTTGCCTGGCCGCCTTTATATCATAATGGGCACGGTTAAAACTATATAAACTAATGGAAACCGTAGGCTACGACCGACTTCTGTATGTAGATACTGATTCCATTATGTTTATTCAAAACAAGTATGACAAACCCTTGCTCAATACTGGCAGGTACCTCGGTGAACTTACAAATGACATACCTGAGGGATGGGAAATGATATTATTCATTGGTCTTGAACCTAAGAACTATGCGTACCACATACGAGAAATTAGTACTGGTAAAGTCAAGGATGTACTAAAAATAAGGGGCATTACTCTAAATTATAGAACCAAAGATGAAATTACGCTAGACCATTTTTACGACTTAGTGACAGAAAAGACGCAAAAAAAAGTTGTCTTCTCTCCCAACAACATTCGACGCAAGCCGGGGTTTGTCATTGTATCAAGACCCGAGACAAAGACTCACCAGGTGACCAAAAGCAAACGACGACGTATTATAGAAAACATAACTATAACAGACTACAAGACATTACCCTACGGGTACAGACAAGCCTAATAGGACAAAGGTGTGTAAATAAGACTGGAAGGAAAGTTTTTTCCGTGTTCATGTTGGTATAAAAAGGGAATACTCGATTGCCATCAGTCACTTCAAGTCAGGATGTTGCCGTTTACACACCCTTGCACCATCATGATTGCCGGCCCCTCAAGGGCCGGAAAGAGTTATTTTGTAAATAAACTCTTACAGCATAAAGTTACAATGTTTAGTATTCAATTCAACGAGATCGTTTGGTGCTACGGAGCGGCAGTACCAAACCTTAGTGTTGCAAACATTAAATTCCATCACGGCATTCCCGATATGGAATTTTTGAAATTCAACGGAATTCATTAATTATACTTGATGATTTAATGAGTGAAATTAATCATATCATTGCTAACCTATTAACGAAGTACGCTCATCATAAGAGCTTAACTGTGATATTTATTGTGCAAAACCTATTTCCTAAAGGTAAACATGCACGTGATATATCCTTAAATTCACATTATCTCGTCGTTTTTAAAAATCCAAGAGATAAACTTCAAATTGAATATCTTGCAAGACAAATCATGCCACGGCATAGCAAGGATGTGGTAGACGTATTTGAACAAGCTACGGCCAAACCACATAGTTACTTATTATTCGATTTTACACCACAGATTCCAGACGCTTTACGACTACGTACCAAAATTTCTCCCGATGAAACCATGCATGTATACGCACATGTAAAAGACATGCACACACCCATTACGCTCAATTGACGGCAAGATGTCGAGCTAGAAACATTACCAAACTGAGCTCCGTGCCCTTTGCAAGTGTAAGGGTAAAAAGCGTAAACTGCTTATTCAAAAAGCATCTGGTGGAGTTATTCGTACCATAGCACAAGTAGCTAAAAACACAATAAATGGCAACATCCGCTTGAGTCCCCGTCAGATACAAAGATTACGCCGACATAAGAAGACGTTGCGTGCATTGTCTCTTGCACGATCCAGTATAAAACGTAGACGACGATTATTATTGCAAAAGGGTGGTGCTTTTCTACCATTACTGTTAGCACCCATATTAAGTGCAGTTGCGGGAAGTCTCTTCAATCGATAACATGGCTGGGTACCGGAACATGCATCGGCGCAATTGGCCTCATCCGTAAAATCCAGTGAATCACACCAAGCACGACTAGATCATCAAATGGAAAATGTATTAACACGTAAGGATCTTTCACCACAGGCCAAAGGGAAATTGTACCAACAGGCATTGCATAGGTACTTGGCTCATATTCCTCCAGCAAATCAACCCATTGCACTGCCATTGGTTGAATCGGACGCTGCAACCAAAAGTACTACAAATACATTATCTCAATTGATTCTTGATTCCGTCCCGAAAACCCTAAGTCGAAAAACGGGAGTCTTATTAAATCTACTGTATGCATTCTGCGTATCAGTTAGGATCCAACCGGTGTAGTAACCATTGATAACACCCTCGTTCCAGGATTCAATATTATTGATCTTGTCAATGACGTGGTAAGACGCCGAACACCACGCAATCCAATCGGGATTCAGGCATTTAAGCATTTACTTCATCAAATTAATATTCCAAAAGAACTCATTAATTTTCAGTTTGGTGCCGGTACAGGACAACGGGTAAGCAAAAAAGCAAAGAAACCTCGTTTATAGGTAACGAAACGTAAAGCAACATTTTAAGAAACTTTAAATTTTATAACTTGTGAGTATGGCATTATCCAAATTGTATTATACGTATACGGAACCAGTATCTCTAGGTAGTATTGCTAAACTCAAACAAAAAACACGTACACCCAAAGGAACGGTTAAAAAGTGGTTAGCTTCACAAGATGCATATACATTACATGCACCTGCACGTAAAAAGTTTCCGCGCAAACAATATTATGTGAGTAGTCCGTATGAATTACCAAATGGATTTGGCAGATATGCAAAATGTGGCAAAGTATAATGATGGGTACAGATACATTTTATGTTCAATCGATGTGTTTTCACGCTATGCAACTTGTATTCCTGTCAAAAACAAAACGGGAACCATTATCGCTGAAGCCATTACACAAATTTTAAAATCATTGAAATTACCACTAACACACTGCCAAACGGATTTAGGGACGGAATTTTATAACCAGTACGTGAAACGCGTCTTTTAAAAGTACGGAGTCAATCATTATAGTGTACATTCCGAAATGGAAGCTGCACTTGTTAAAAGATTTATCCGTACATTAAAAGATAAAATATACAAGTACATCACGGCTGAAAATACGTACCGGTACATTGACGTGTTGTCCGATCTCGTACATAGTTATAATCACACAACTCATTCCACAATCAAAATGGCACCTGTTGATGTAAATGATACCAATGTAAATCATGTATGGCAAACCTTATACGGAAACAAATCCAAAATAAAACCGAAATGTAACTTGCAGTCGGGTGATTATGTTCGTGTAAGCAAATATAAATATAAATTGGAATAGGGGTACTTACCAAAATGGTCGCGTGAAATTTTTATCGTTGACCGTTGTGTAAAAAGTACACCCGTCACCTATAAAATCAAAGACTGGGATGGTGATCCTATCAAGGGAAGCTTTTACAATCACGAATTGCAACGTGTTATTGTAGGGACAAAGAAAACGTTCCTTATTGAAAAAGTTCTTAAACGTAAAAAAGCATGGGTCTATGTCAAATGGTTAGGCTATCCTCCAAGTATGAATAGCTTTGTACGACGACAAACCGTTCCGTCTGCATCATGACGTCACCAACACATGTAGATGAATTTGATGTGACGTTACCGTCCAATGCAAGTGCACATGTATTTCCCGATAATACAACTGCCTCGTATACGACCAAACTTGTACAACCACTTCATTTGAATGGAGATTGGGTGGTAGGTTTAACAGGAGTAACCATTCCTTGGAGTTTTTATAATTTGCCACAGGAACAGGAAATTATTATTCAAACGAAAGGGAAAAAGAAAACGCAATATATTAAATTTCCACCAGGGTACTATGATTCCGTACCAAACTTAGTACAAAGTATTCCAGACATGCTTAAAGCACAGCAAGAAGCACAAGCTTTAAAGGAAGCTAAAGAAAAGGCTGAGGAAAAAGAACGCGTACGACGTTTTCTTGCAGAGTTACTTAAAGTAACGCAATTAAATAAACAATTAGAAGCTGAACTTGCTGCCGCCGATGATCCCATCATCCCAGATCTTGCGGACGAAGATGATGCAACAGCCATCGATGATCCACGCATGTTGCATTATGATAGTGCATGTGATCACGTATTTATTAAACATCGACGTTATCGAAGACGTCAATACGTGATTGGAATGACGCCTTGCTTACAAAACCTGCTTGGGTTTAGTAATGATCCAAACATAGAAAATCATGGCATTCACTATTTTCCACACAGTCATCAACGACGACCCATGATCGTCAACATGCCTGCACCCTTTCCATGTAATTTGGATTATCATATCCCTTCGGAAATTAATGTTTGTCTTGATGTGGTCAAAACACAACCTAATATTGCTAAGTTACTTCGTAAAATTAGTGTGCACGATTACCAGTATGGCCAAATGCAATCGTTCATGTTTGATCGTCCGCACTATATGAAAGTGGGAAAGCTTTATTTCGATACATTACATGTAGACTTAAAAGATGAGCGCGGTCGATAATTGCCATTTCAATTTGGAACGTCAAGCATTACACTACACTTTAAACGGAAAGCATGATTTCGGAAAGTACGGATGATGGTTTGTACGTTACTCGAAGTTCAAATGCCAGTACACATACATATACGAATAATACAAATACGCATTTTCGGAATATCCTAAATCATCGGATTCATTTAAATGATGCATCGTGGATGGTGGGACTTGGTGAAATTCATATTCCGCTTACTTGTCAAAATGTTCTTGATGGGGAAAATATCTTTTGGTTTGATTTAGCGGATGGAACAAAAGTAAAACATCGTATTACATCGGGTTATTATGTAACCATCCAGCACTTATTGGATGAATTAAATACAATTACGCCGGCAATACAATTTACGTATTCCAATACGGTACATGTCAAAACCACGCCTAATATTGATGCCATACGCCTATCGCCTCTCTTGGCATTGCAATTAGGATTCGAACCCAACATTAACATTTTAAAAATCGGTACTGTACAGAAACAGCCTTATCTAAGTATCGGATACTCTCAACAAGTGTTTGTGTATACGGATCTCGTACAACCTCAATATGTAGGTGATACAAAAGCGCCATTACTTCGAATTGTGGGCATGAGTGATACAAATCACGGCAAAGTGCAAATCATTACATTTCAAAACGTTCATTACTTTCCACTGGCCAAATTAAGTTTCGATACCATTGAAATCTTACTAAAGGACCATGCAGGACGTAATTTACCATTTGCATCCGGGTCATTGACGGTGACACTTCACTTTACACGTCTCCCACAATGACAGTAAAACATCGTGAACATGGAATCCCATATTTCGCAGGACCCGTCTACCAGCGTGGACATGGAATTGGAAGTTTATTCCGTGGTCTCTTTCGATTTGCAATGCCATTCATTAAACAAGGTGCCAAAGTCGTTGGACGACAAGACAGGAATCCAAGTTGCTGGGGATATGTTGGAAAATGACCTGTAAAAGAATCCGTAAAGGCACGTGTACGGGAAGCAGGATCGGCTTTAAGAAACAAAGCGGAAACCAAACTAAATCAGTTGCTTACCGGTAGTGGTAGACGACGGGCACGAAAACGAAGAGCTCCTGAACGTGTGGGACCACCTGTTATGCGCCGTAAAGGTTCAAGTACTAGACCAAGAGATATTTTTACTTAACAAAAATGTCGTTCCTAACCCCCGGTAGTAAAGAGTGCTGTACCAATGAATTGGATTTGGTCTCTGTTCCCATGGCACAAACTGCCATTGAATCTTCACGTATGGTCGAATATCGACCTATTTCCACAATCACTTCCGAAGGACCCATTGAATTCGTCATTCCTGGAGATAGTTCCGAGTATATACATCCCGCTTTTCTGTACCTCTATGTAAAATGTAAAGTTACGCGAGGTGATGGTTCCAATTTACACGTAGCAGCAGCGGGACCTCCCCCTGTTGCGGCCGATATTGTTGGACCCGTAAATAATTTTCTCCATTCCATGTTTGGACAAGTTGATGTTTATTTCAATGATAAAGTCATTTCTTCATCTAATGGTACGTATCCCTATCGCTCCTATTTTGAATCAGATCTAAATTATTCAGGGGATGCTACCAATACACATTTGAAAACGGCGTTGTGGTATAAGGATACCGGAGGACAATTTGATACGTTAGGTAATGCAAATGGTGGATTTCAAAAACGTAGTGAAATGGTTGCTGGTAGTGCCTCTATTGAAATGCTAGGGCGTCTTTTCACGGATATTACAACAATGGATCGTATTCTTCCCAATAAAGTTAGTGTTCGAGTCAAGTTGAGTCGTAGTAAAGATGCATTCTGTCTTATGGCAGCACAGGATTCTAATTATAAGGTTCAATTGGAGGAAGTCATACTGTATGCTCGTCGTGTAGAAATCTCTGCTGATGTTGCACTTCAGCTAAATCGCTTTATGCTTCAAGATACTGCCAAACTTCCAATGACGCGTGTAGAAACACGTGTACGTACCATACCTGAAAATGTCTCTACGTCCAATCTGGATAATTTATCTTTAGGTAAAGTACCTAAAGGTCTTGTTATCGGGTTTGTTTCAAACACTGCATTCAATGGTCGGTACGATCTTAATCCCTTCCATTTCCAGCACTTTAATCTTAACAAGCTGCAAGTGCAGGTTGGATCTAAATTTCATCCTCCCAGTCCCCTTACACCTAATTTTGCTAATAATTTGTATATTCAAAGTTATCATTCTTTGATTTCTGGTACTGGTATATTTCATCAAAATGCCGGTCACACCATTACACCGGAAGATTATCCAAATGGCTATACGCTATATGCATTTATTTTTTCACCTACCAATACATTGGAAGACTCTACGTGGGATGTCGTCAAAGATTCGCCTGTCAATATTAAAATAGGGTTCAGTGAGCGTCTTCCACAATCCATTACTTGCGTGGTCTATGCACAATTTGATTCCCTGATCCAGATCGACAAAGATCGTAATATCTATACGGACAATAGTATATAAATAAATGTACCATACTTACACTAAATTTTAAATTATTAGTTGGCACTCTGTCTCAGTAAGTGTATAAAAGGTGGGGGTAAGTTCCTGTTTACATCATTTCAACGACGGCACCATGAGGGCAACCATCCACTTTTCGGCGTTTGAGCAAATTGGTGAGGATGAGTTTATTGTCAAGGAATTGGCCATTGTGAATCCCGATGTCAATACAGTAAAAAGCTGGATGTTCAAGGCACCTTTTGATATTTCCCAATTACCATTAACACTCCAGTTTGATAACGAATATCTCGCTATGCACATTTTTGGAGTCGACTGGTCCGATGGTGATGTCGCATACAAGGATCTTCAGCGCATACTTACCAACAATACAAAGCATATTCCTGTACTCTACACTAATGGACACCGGCGACAACAATTCTTGCAACGTATGCTGGGACGAAGTGTTATGAATCTCGAAGATTTGCATTGTCCAAAATCATCCAAATTACTGTTTCCTGAAAGTCATTGTGCACATCGGCATCATCAGTTTCATACATTTCGATGTGCATTATATGAAGCATTGTGTTATAGCAAGTACTTAACATATCATGATTTATCACAAGTCCCAGTGTACTTCATGAAGATGAAGAAGAGTGTCGTTCCGTGTGACTATGTGGACTGATCAAATATTAAAGACAGTGTTACATGACTGTTTCAGTGCAAGCATATTAACTGCCATTTACTCTTTGAATCACCTACCTGCAATAGTAAAAGCACCAGCCGCTGTAATTGTTAATTTAAGTCCGTCTTATCAGCAAGGCACACACTGGACCTGTATTGTCATTAATAAAAATAATCGTGCCTTCTATTTTGATAGTCTTGCACAAAAGCCGCCAAAATCCATTGTACACTTTCTTAAGCGCAATTCTAGTATATATCGTGTAAATAACGTCCAGTATCAAGCTGATGATTCCGTTTTGTGTGACTTATTCTATCTAGTGTATATTTATTATAAAGTACGTAATACTAATATTCTAAAAACATTTTCAAAGACCAACTTACAACGGAATGATCAACTTGTACTGAATCATGTCGGAAAGATCCTGAAAACAAAACAACATTGTAAATATTTTTTTAATACTATGTAACCTTTTGTAGTAGAGTAGTTTTTCTGTAATAAAAACCTTTTACCTCCTATTTGTTTGAGTTTCATTTCATGAAATAAAACAGAACCAACACATTCTGTGTAGTATAAATTTATTTTCCAATCATGTTACAATTTCACTGTGGATATACCATCCAACACTTTTAATGTTTGTACTTTGATCCAACATTGTAACTGTATGCAATTACGCAAGGCACATGCATACTCTTGCACTGGTTGATGATAGGTACACTTTGCTATATCTACTTTGAAATTAAATGTGCGTAAGGCAGGACGTGCTTGATCTTCAACATTCACAAGATTCGTCAGTTGAAACACTTTACGCAATAACACCATCTTTTCATGACCTTTATAATAAAAGATGGCGCCCATTTCGCATAATTGCAATACAATATGGCGGATATGGGATACTGTATATCCATTCGACGTATTCCAGTCTAGGCCATGCAAATTATAAGTAAACCAGTCGACTTGTCGCTGATAACCACTTGATAAATCAGAACGTTCACAAGGTATTTTCATAAGACAATGAAACAATAACGTGGCATCACATGCAACTAGACAAAATTCTCTAATAATGTATTCCCTATCGGAAATTATGAAACCTTGGACATCAATAATGTACTGCCTCGCACATAATAATCGTGAACCACTAGGATTCTGCTGTTCCAAAATTAAAGGTATCAATAATGCAATACACTCTGGGTCTTTTATAAAATGACGACAGACATTAAACAAAATGGTTTTTAAATATGAGGATGACCCTGGTCTACGAAACGTTCATAATAGTCTTAGAAAACTTCTGGATGACTTTCAACATGTTGTGCAATTACAGTACCCGTATTCCACACGTACATGCAATTATGTACTTTACCCAAATTACACTCTGAACATAAGATAGGATTGTCTTGTAAATAAGTACTTACTGTTTACAATATGCACTTGTTCACAACATAGTCGCCATTACAACTCGTACACTGAGCCATGGTCACTACACAAGTCCACTACATACACAGTTCCACTATATATGATGATTTTGTCCAGTACACAGTACACAAACACTGTCTCTTGTTGGGACCGGTGGGCTGCACGATCTTTGACCGCAAACATATCCTGCACCTTCCACAATTCGGATTTCATTAAACGCTGAATTCCCCAATCCATTTTCACTTTCAGTTGAGATGCGTTCGGATGCTTATCCAAGTAGATCTTAAACAGAGCTTCCACCGTCTTGGGATCACGTAACGTGTATCGAGTTCGAGCCTCAAACTCGGGATACACCGCCTCTGGATTCACGTCGGGTAACATATACCCCGTTAAATGGCCGTGACATTCGTGCTCCTGCCGATGAGGGCTGTTCTTCCAACATCCCAAACAAAGCAGGCTTTCTGAGGGCTTCCAGGCGTCAATGGCGGACCAAATACATGCCTCGTCCACCCAGCGCGGTGTGCACTTACACAACGGTGCGACTGGAGGTTGTCTTTATATATTGCGTACAACAGATGCTTCCATGGTTCGTCAGTAACTATGTCTCGTAATGGCAAGTCTCCTCCTTGTAAAGTAACTAGCACTAAGCATGTCCGCCAATACCATGCCACCGACGCAGTACGCGTCTGCGCAACTTTGGGTGGGGTAGTCCAAATTTCGTTCCTGTGCGTGTAGCTAGCTCATTAGTATGCGTACATTGTCTGCGTCGTTATTCGTTTCGCCATAGGGGGTCTCCCTCATGAATTATTAAAATAGCCAAATCTACCCTACAATCCCATTTAGAAAAAAATTATGAAATACAAAAACAAAACGAAAAAGCATTATCCCCACTTGGGATAAACGGGGTTTTCCACATTGCAAGGCGCCACGCTATTGACTGGATTATGTTAGTTGCTTACAAATAGGAATGTTGAAGTGATATTTAAGATTTCACTCACTATATAACAACGCTACTAAATATCACTAGTGACAGTTCTAACGCAGTTGCACCGTAAAAGGAAAACTAGCCTGGGGGAGTTTCCAAAGAGCATCCATTAGGTACCTGGAAATTAAGCGCCGAAAGCACTATTCTTGTCATTGTAAGGTCTTACCAACTCGTCACTGTGGTAAACGGATTACCATTACCTGTCCATGCTACAATCACTTCCGTTCCTAGAGTTCACGTAAACGAGTGACGAGCAAATAAAAGGAAACGTCAAATTTTGCTATCTATATTTGTGCCTAGGATTTCCTAAAGTGAAAGTACAGCTACAAAATATAGTGAAGCATGGAGCTTACCTTACTACTAAGATCAATTGCATTACAAATAGACTCAATTATTCTCCTCCAGTGTTGGCTTCTTAGCTCCATAATTGGTAGGATAATCGTGTTCGTCATTCACTAATTATATTTTCATTATTCATTAAGAAGTTTCGTCTTATAGAATTTTGTTGCTACTGGGTTATGGTATAAATGAATTGTCTCCTGCTCCTTTATTCGAAATTCCGGGTACGGATACATTAACTCTTGGCAAGAATCTAAGTTTTAATCTATTTTTGACTAAATTTTAAATCATCTAAAATATAAAACATTTCTTGTGTGCATAATATATTTTGTGTGATGAAACTCATATTTCCGACGTATTTCGACCACATTTTGCTGAAGTGGAAAATCTGCGTCGGCTTCATACGTTGAATTTACACCGGTAGGAGACACTTTTAAACACTTTTTCCATTGTAGGTATAACTGTGGTTTCTAAAACTCCACTTGAACTTGCTAGAAGTAGCGAAATTGATCAATTGTGCAGAACATTTTCAGATGCTACTTGAATTTAAAACGGGCGGCTTTTCAACTTAGTTACTTATATCTTAAACAAAAGCAAGTTATGAGGCGATACTCGATACAGTGTTGCTAACGGTAATTATTTGATAAAAACTAAACAGCAATCTAAAAGTAGTATAAATTCTATCTTAGCAATGCTAGAATCAGGAGTGTTTGTTGCTAGAGCATGCACAGAAGCTACCGAAATCCCTATGCACACGATAGAAATGTGAGAATCATTTTCAGCAAAATAAATATTCAAAATAATTAGTCTTAGGTACAAAGTTGTTAAATTGGCAACTCTGTCTCGACAGTGTACGCTCCCGCCTCCTAGCGTCTGTTCAGCGCAAAAACGAATTTCCAATATAAGCGCGCTGGACCTGATTGAGTCTAGAACCCTTTTTGTAAATAGTTTGTTTACTTATACTGTAGTATTGGCGACTGATACAATACCCAGTATTTATATATTTTAGGTTACCTTATTTAGGCCCTCAGTTCGCAGTGATCCTAGTGGTAAACCAGCGAAACATAGTGCATTAAGAGGACACATTTGGCTGCTTCATTTCCTCACCTACTTATCTTACACCGTGATTCCTTATCAAGACACGGTGTAAGATAAGTAGCCGAATATTTGATTTTCATTAGTCGCAAATATCTCCCTCCCAGCCATGCTCTATTGTAATCCCTTCATGGTCCTTATCTTAATTTTATTATGTCATTTCATTTTTTTTTTTCATTTTTGGATTGAAATTTGATATCTATCCCGACATAGCACAAGTACATCCTATAGATATCGTTGGATGCAGTCATACCATTCATTTTGTGTCCACAGGGGGATTACGCCCAATGGAGAAGGCAAGGGGCGTCCATTGGACTTCCAGAGTAGACTCGATGATTATGTCCAGTGGATGTTCATATAAGGTTCGATTGTGGACAAGTACGGATTTTAACGGATGGACTGTAACATGCGCAAGTACGTCCAATGGACGTCTCATTTTATGTCCATAGGACGTAAAGTGGAACCATAAGAGCAAAATTTTGCTGGGTCCAGATTGTGCCTTCTTTTTGGAACGTTACTGACAATTTTTGCAAAGGTGTTATCCCATAAATAAGTCGTATGTGCGATGACCGCTGCAATGGCACCATCTGACGAGAGAATAGTGAACTACAAGGCCCTTGCCATAGGTGAGTCATATAGGGCACTTGATTCTGAAACTGTGTGTTGAAGGAGAACAGTTTACTCCACATGTTGGAACTGGCTTGTGTTTGATAATGGCAGTATCGGAGGACCACATACGGCCTCTCATGTATGAATTTCACCAGGGACATCGAGCCAGCGCAGCGGCACGAAACAACAAGGCCGTATATTGTCAGGGTGCTGTTGATGTGTGAAAGTTCCAGAGGTGGTTCCAGAGGTTTCGGTCTGTGGACACTATCCTCACCGGTAAGCTACGGGAATGGAGTCTGATGCAGCTGAACAACGATGCCTTGCGAGCAGCGGTGGAGGCAAATCCAGTGTAAACTGTTGAAGAACTGGCCAGTGAACTCCATGTCACCCATTCGACCATCCATCGTCATCTGCAGATACTCGGAAAGTGGATATTCCTTGCATTAACGCCTCAACAGAAGCAGCAGCGAGTTGATATCTGTAGATCCCTACTCACCCATCACAGACGTTAGCCATTTCTGGACAGAATGGTGACAGGGAATGCAAAGAGGGTTCTCTACCTTAACATTACACGCAAACGGCAGTGGATATCTAAAAAGAAGCCGCAGGAGTTGTGGCAAGAAAGGATCTTTACCCCTGTAAAGTGATGTTGAGTGTTTGGGGAAATATCCGTGTGATAATTCATTTTGAGCTCTTGCCAGGTAACCAGACGATCAATGTCTACAGCTTGAACGTCTGCGGACTGCATTGTTGGAGAAACGTCCTGCAAGGGTGTGATCAAATACGGTGATAACGTGCATCTACTGACGTACTTACGGCAAGAAGGATCTGTGCTTAGATCGAGGAAAGTGGCTGGGAGAAACCCTCCGACTCGGCGTTTTCACCAGATCTTGCACCAACAGACTACTGTTTCGCGCAGCCTACAAAACCATCTTTTTCGGGAAAACACTGCAAAATGAGATTGGCGTGCGACGTACAGTGACCTAGTTCTTTGTCTCCAAAACCGGTGACTTCTTTCAGTGGGGGGTTTCAACAACTGATTGACAGGCGGCCGCTGTTTTGTGACCATAATATTTTTTTATTATTATGCGTTGGAAATTTATTTATTGTATAGGTGTGCGTACAGCGAAGTACAGAACATTGCAGAATAACTATTTTCAAGAAAATGTATCAATTTATTTAGAAGATTTAAAATTAATTTGTTTTCCCGTTCGAACATTTAAAGTACGAAAGACTCGATATTGTAATCTAAATGACGTAAGTACAAAGACTAAATTATTATAGACCCAGAACTAGCAACTCTATTTTCTTTTTATGCTACCCATATTTATGGTAGACCGTCTATAGAATAGCCAGTATGTACTAGGTTACTCTTGCAGACCCGCAGTTGGGCCTGCCTTCTAGCGATCGCAGTCTGAACTACGTGCAATAAGGGAACATATTATTTCTATTGCTGAATGCTGTTGCTTCCTCACCTACTTATCTTACACCGTGGTAGGTGTAATGACTGGTATGACTGCATCCAATGATGTCCATAGGATGTACTTGTGCTATGTTGCGGTAGATATCAAACTGCAATCCAAAATTGAAAAAAAAAAGAAAATATGAAATAACATAATGAAATTAAGATAAGGGCCATGAAGGGAATACAAGATATTATTTTCGACTAATGAAAATCAAATATTCGGCTGCACTTCGGATACTCTCCATGTTCATTAAAATAGTGAGAGTTAAGCTAGGTATTCTTCGTTTCCGTAAATCAGTGCTCGAAGTGCGTTAGAAAATGTAAGGAAATGCTTGGAGAAGTGAGCCAGAAAAGTAAGGGTAAACTTGCACCTAGTAGTGGCGATTGCCTATTGAAAGTAAGGGCAATGACCTCCCATTGATAAAAAGGCAGGGGTACGCCAAATCCAAAATGAAATGGCTAAGGACATGGTCCCTCGTGCTGCTTGTCCCCTCACAGACACATATACTTTGAGCACTGAGGTAAACTTAAATTAATTACTTTAGGTCAATTTTAATCAGATACAATGGTTTGATTAATTCAAAACCTGTTCCGAAATTATTATTCCATCGAAGGCGTTTCCTCATCTTGGAAGTATCTAAAGTGGATGCAAACATTCTATTTTATCATACAATGCGCCATGGTTGAACTTTAGACACTATCTCTACCAGGTTATAACATGCACCTTTAAGGTTAGAATACCTTAAAGTAGTTTTAAGATTATATGCATCAGTGGTGAAGTAAGCGGGGGCCAGCGGTTCCTCCGCCCGAGGACCCACCTCCCGAGGAGACGGCCACAACAATAATCGCTTGATACCGAGCCGCCGTAGGTCAGTGGTAAAGCGTTGGTGTAGTATTCGGGAGGTCCTGGGTTCGATCCCATTGGCAGACCATCCTGACAGGTTTTTCCAGGCTTTTTCCACAGTCACACCAGACAAATGCCAGGATCGCACCTTCAATATAGACCCTGGCTGAACCTTCCCGAACCCTTTCCCCTCCCTGAGCCTCAGATGCCTAAAGGCCATAAATAAAATTCAAATTCAAATAATCCCTTGATAAAATTAATCATTGGAGAACGTCGATGGTGGTCGATGGCGTAATAGTCTTGCTGTCTCAGGACTCTTACTTCTGTGCTTGATTAATGAGTTAATGACTCATAATCATGACTCTCCGCAATCTGAATAACCATTCTCATGTATAGATTACGGGAATAGTAGGAAGATATCTGTCATGGAACGTAAGCCCCCATGCAGCCACCAGTTTTCCCGTGGAGTTCGGAATAATAAAAAATAAGATATTGTGGCCAAAAGTAGCAGTGTGAGCTTTAGATTGTGTTCGTTGAATTTATTTTAAGGCCTTTAGGCAACTATGGCTCAGGCCGTATGGATGATGATGGGATGAATTGGTGGATTGAAGAAAGTGGGAGGAAACGGGAGCACCCCGAGGAAACCCACGCACACGGTGTTTGTCCACCACAAAGCCCACATGGCATGAGCAGGGATCGATCCGACGACCCCTAGCACCAGAGGTGAGCGCTCTACCAACTGAGCCACCGCAGATTGTGTTCGTGAACGGGCATCAACCAAGTTCACTTGCCCCGGGTTGGTCCCAGATTGCCTTACGCCGCTACTAATATACAAAATAGTGATCACCCCAATTAGGCTGCACTTTTGAAATTAGAAACTTTCCCGATCCATTTAGAATTAACAATATGTGAATTACTGTTATATTAGAATAATTCTGAGGCACGGTGTAAGATAAGTAGGTGGGGAAAGGATACCACTCAGGAATAGAAAAATTATTTTCCCTAGAATACGAGGTGAAATATTCCGCATGTCCTTTATCAACGTTTAACGTCAGATTATATTAACAGCCATCACCAGAAGATACCATATATCCAGTGAACTAACGCAATTGCAGTTGAAAGAATTTAACAATATACCAAATTGGCGCCTGAACCCAATGGGATATTTTCTAATCTTCTATTCACCGGATTGCTACAAATTACCTTAAACTAAATTTTATTTTAATGCATCGTTTCTGATTTATGGAAAAAATATTCATCATATTTACCATTGACAGTTGTAGAATTTGGGCTCCAAATTGAGAATCTTGTATGAGTTGTATCATCTTGTATCTCGAAAAGGAAGCGGAATCGGCCACATGCTTACATAACTTTTTTATTGTTTTGGTGTAGTTAATTCGTCTGTAAAGTTTGTCCCACTTTAGATATGTCCCGTATAATAGTATCATCCCAATTAGGCTGCACATTAGAAACTTTACGGCCGCCCGAAGGTAAAGGGAAGTAAGCCATTTTCAGTTTTTTGCACTATATATACTAAAAGAAGCATGCGCATGTCCTGGTTATGTCAGTTTTCACCTATTTTCTGTATCAAGTGAGTTACAAGACATGCAAAAGGAAGCATCTACATCTATTTTGTAATAAAACAACAGAAAACTTCAGTAACTACAAATAAGTGACTTCAGCAAAAAGGTAAATGGAAGTAAGTGTAATCTGCCAATCAGATTTATCGAAAAATGTACTTACTTCTCTTTACCTTTGTTAGGAATACAGTCATTGTATGACAGCTGCAGCTGTTTTAGCGCGCACATTTTCGTAGTTCGTAAACTCTGAAAGAACAGCCTAGTAATGGCGTTTTCCAGAGGAAGACAGATTCTAGAGTTAGCTCAAAAACAACAAAGTTCAAGTACATGTGATGAAGATACAAATGTTTCAACTTTTGGAAATTTACTCGGCAGTGAAATGGTGTGTTCTTCCGAAGATGAAATTTATTCAGAACCAATTGAAAAAACTATAGCTGCTGCCTTAGCTGTTGATTTACGAAATGAAGTTGCAGGAAATGTGAATTACGTTTCCTATCCTCTTCCAGAATATGAACCAGTAGACTCAAAATGATCTCCTATGGAAGAAACAAGGAAAGATGAAGCTCCGGCAATTCCAAGAAAGAAAAGATGTCTTACAAAGGAGCAGAGAAAAATAGGGATTCAAGTAAGCACCAACTATTAGAACCAAAATGCAGTTGCAGGAAAAAAGGCATCTGTCTTTCTACACACACTCAAGAAGAAAGACAATCGATCAACAAACAGTTTTGGAAAATAGATTTTAATACTCGTTGCAAGTGGCTCTACACAAAAATTTCTCAAACGCCGGTAGGAAGAACAACCACCACCTCTCCATCTTCAGACTGCAAAAGACATTTCAGTAGGCAGTACACCCTTCCGATTCTGACTGCAGGGTATACAACCGTTGGAGTATGCAAACCGTATTTCTTATCCGTTCTAGGACTGACGTCTGATAAATGCATTTTAAATGTGTTCCAAGTAATGAATAATCTTATCACTGAAAAGAGGAGCGATCAGACAAGAGCAGACACATCCAAGATACCTTTAAATCAGAAAGACGATCAACGAGGTTGAAATGAACCTCCTAACAAAATTGACAAAGATGTAATTGTGGCACACATTATGTCATACAATTCGCAAATAAGTCATTACAAAAGGGATCACGCGCCAAACAGACTTTATCTCTCACGAGAACTTACCATTAAGTACATTTCACTAGTTCCTGATGCCCAAAACCTCGTCTTCTGGGCTGATAACTGTGCAGGAGAAAATAACAATTGGACTTTATATACTTGCCTAATTCAAGTTGTAAATCAAGAGTGGGGCCCACAGTCGATGACCTTAAAATATTTGCAAGTAGGTCACATATTCATGTCCGCAGATGGAGTTCATGGTAAAATCGAAAGTAAAATAAGAAGAGCGGAAGCAATATATAATTTTGAGGAATTCGATATTTTTTGTCTAAAGCCGCTAAAATTACACCTTGAGTTATGCAAGTATCTGATTTCAAAAGCTGGGTGAGCTGCGTAAAGCAGCGAAAAGATAAATCACTTCCTCTCCTTAGAGATCTATGCGAGGTGAAGTTAATCAAGGGAGAGAAAGTTATGATTTACAAAACTAGTTTTAGTCAACTTGTCCATGGTAAGCCAAACATCCTCAAGAATAGCTTTAAAGTTAATGACATTCCAAAAAGTCGCACAACTCCAAGGGGTATCAACACGGAGAAGAAAGAAATACTGTTAGGAAAAGTATTGCCTTTAATTCCTGCTCGTTACATGAAATTCTGGCTCGACATTCCGAATAATAGTGATAGTGCGGACCTTTTGAAATCTTTTTAAAAGAGACAAGTGAAGAATGGTATAATCATACGATTGTACTTCGATACACAACATAGCCTATAGTGATTGTACAAGTAATGGTACAAGTAACTGTGACTATTTTGGGTTTTAGTGCCCGTTTCATTACTTATTTCGTATTTTTGAGTGTTATTTAATGTTCAACCTATTAGTGAGTGTAATTTAGCAAACATTCAGATATTAACACATAAGATCCTGGCTTAGAGCAAAGCAAATTCTACTGAATTTATTTACTAAATTAACCTAAGTAACAAGACTAAGAGGTCTGCTTTCTTGATTTGTCAACAATGCATGATATTTAAATATTTTGAACTCTTTCACATATAGTGTTTTGAATTCATTTTTAGGGCAAAACTCTCTTCAAGATTTGTGTTATTTTCTCGTTAAACCTTTCATAATAGAAATGTTTGAAAATCATCATTCCTGCGAATTCGTGTTACCTTATTTTTATTAATATGCCTATAACTTAATTTGCAGTTATTTTAGTACGTAGGCTACCTAAGCGTCGATTTACTATCAAATGATTGAGATTTTTTTTGTGAAAACATGACACTAAGCAATGGAAAAGAGAAGCAATTGCTCTTACTTCCTTTTAACTTTTTATGCTAGAAAATGCAGATATCGGTGATAAGTAAGTAAAAGTAAGTAACTGCTTTAAAAATTAAAAAATATATATTTCTAAATTTTAAATATTGTGTATGTGTTAAAATCAAAAATTAATATTTATCAACGAGAAAATAAATGTTTATTACATCACAATGTCCTTGTTTTTCTCAAAACACGTAAAATGTAGTTACTTCCCTTTACCTTTGGGCGGTCGTTTACCGGTCCATTCAGAACTGATAACATCTAATTCATTAGAATACATCTAAGGATACCCAAGAGCATATTAATCACTTTTATATATAGCTTCTGTCAGGCTTTCATTTTTTGAATCGGATCTCTCAGTTTAGTGTGTCGGCTCATTGATGTAATAAGCTATAGTGATGGTTGATTTACTAGCAGAGATAAGGTTAGTTCTAGTTTACTGTCTAATACCGAAGAGAGCCCCTTTATTGTCCACTATACAATTCTTTATTGTATTAGCCCACTTTCCTCTATTGTTTTCTTAATAGTTGGTTATGTTAGTGTAAGGTTAGATTAGGTCAAATCATGTTATCTAGTGGAGAACCCAAAGTCTATTCATTGCGTAATTTCAACATTCTTTATTTATTTATTTATTTTACTATGACACATCTTGGAAGTATATAAACCATTCAAATTCACCACGAGATTATTGTGTAAAATATTTGTCTTCGTGGAAACAGAGTCACCTTATGGTAATATAATTAAAATTCTCGACGTGAATTTAATCATTAACCTGAGAAGTTCTATTATTTTTAACAAAGTATGCATAATGTAAACTAGACGTAGAGCAATCTGTAGAGTGCTCGCCTTGGAATCAGGAAGACCCGGGTTTTATTTCCGGTACCGGCTATCCTGACTGAGCATTTCCACGACCATTCCAGGCAAATACTAAAATAGTACCTGAATAAAGCTAGGGCCAATTCTTTCCAAAATCTTTTTTCCATGTTATTTGTTATCAAATATATCCATTCTAAAATAACTGAAATTGCCCTCTATCTGGATATTGTTAAATAAATAGGTAATATTTCGGTTAATGGTAAACTAAAATTGTAGCTTTCCGCCGAATAACGCTGTATGGCACAATGCAGCAGATAACTTGACTTCGCTGCCGTCCGCTTTCTTGCTTGCACATACAGCGTTGTTCCGCTAAGAGACCAGTTTGCCACCATACAATACTAGCATGAGTGGATTTAGGGGAGAGACCCTTGGTGGCACGATAGAGACCTGGGAGGGGGCAATCAATTTTAAAGCTATCATTTACAGTGAAAAATTTAAAGTCATTTTGAAATGACGGGGGAATGCCCTCCAAAAATCCGCCCATACATATTAGTTGCATCTCCTGACCAATGGCAAAGCGAAACTTTCAGCATATGTCGGTCATTTTCCGTACAGAATGATTCAACTGGTAACTCAACACATTCCGCAATGTGCCATACAGCGTTATTCGGTTGTATGCTTCAATTCTTGACTTACTTGTTAGTGAAAGAATACACTACACAAATAATTCTAGGGTACACTTTATTTTGTGGTCCACAAAATATAACAAAGTTTCGAGGCATGCAAGTGTGAAATTAGAGTGAAATAGCGAAACGCATTTTGGATTATTTGCCTGCTTCTAGGTTTGATTTGCACATGGAGTCAGCGTTAAACGTCAAGTGCATCGCGTAGAATGAAGAAAAGTATCTCATCAAACTTTACCTAAACCGTCTTCGTTTTTTCGACATTATGTTTGTGGTTTTTGTAGCAAACATGTCATTCATAAATCATAATAGAATTCCTCCGCATGCTGCCCTGCAACTCGAGTGCGTATTTAACGAAATTATAATGATATATGGCTCTTCGTAACACTTCTTGGATTACCGACTCTTGTTAGGTATTTATAGAATCAAGAATGACCCGTTATGCAAGCTATGCCCACGCAATGCTTAGTAGGCCTTCATTATATCGGACCAGCGAAGTACTAAAGACTTTAATTCCAGTTAAAGATGACTGTAACGAATAGAAGTTAGGATAACCCAACCTAACATAAACTTCAATCTTTTGAAAGATCCGGGGGAGTTTTTAAAGAGTAGCCATGTTTTTAGATTTTGCAATTTGGAATTAGGTATTACTTTAGCTTACGTCGAGCATGATTTCTCCGAACGAAATAATTCACAAGCCCATGAATCGGAATCGTGGTAATGCTACATCATGGTGACATGTTTATTTACATATTATCATTAATATGTTGCTACAAAAAACACGGACAGTATGTCGAGTGAGCGATAGTGTAACCAGGACGGGTTAGAAAAACTCAGGTTATTATTTTTATAATACACCGTGCACATCACGTTTAACCTGACACCACCTTTGACTGCTCTGTTTCTGCTTATAAATGGAACGTCCGACGTATACTAAAGAAAAGCCTGGAATTATGTAACATTTTCCAATGATTCTATATTATCATTTCCCAAGTGCAAGATAATATTTTGTATATAGACGACATGTTATTTAGTGTATAGCCATAACTTTTAACTAAATTAAATTAAATATAACTTTCTCTTCTACTAGAAAACTAGAAAATAAAACACTAAAAAATTCAAGGCAATAAACGGTGTTCTATTTATGAATGTTAAAATTTTAACAGAAATTTGTGTACGTGGAATGAGAATGCATTAAAAATTCTTGCCAATAAAAAAAAACATACCAAAACATCTTTCAGGATTTAATATGATAAATTGTCTTCTAACGTGTATAGAAAGATACATAAATAAACTATTCACTACTTTAAAAAACGAAATTTTATTGTAAATAAGGTAACTCTCAAATTTGTGATGTATACATCACACTACAACATAGAAGTACAATTGAGTGTAGAACCCTTTTTGTAATTAGTTTGTTTACTTGTACTGTAGAAATGGCGACTGATATAATACCCAGTATTTATATATTTTAGGTTACCCTATTTAGGGCCGCAGTTGGCAGCGAACCTAGTGGCAAAACCAGCGAAACATAGTGCATTAAGCGAACACGTTTGACAGCTTCGCTTCCTCAGCTACTTATCTTACACCGTGTCACCTACTTCTCTTACACCGTGTTATCAAGATTAATTTATTTACATCTTTCAGTTCCATCTTTTCTTTTTTTAATGACTCCAACCATCAGTTTTATGGCCATTTTTGTATTGTGCATAATTCGTTTACACATTGCTGTAACTTTACTCAATTGATGCAACGAAAGCATAATTATCAAACAAGACAACACAAATTAATTAATTATCATTAATTAATAACTTGTTGTGTTTTGAAGTTCACCTTATAAGTTTATATTCACACAACAAATTATTAACAATATGTTTAATAAAAGTTTTACACACCACTATTGGAATGAAATACGATTTATAATCCTTTAAAACAGTATTGAAATTCCTTTGAGTTTCTTTCAACCTTGACAACCTGACTCAACCCGAAACAATTAATTACAACCCAATTAGAATTTACAATGTAAATGAAACTGGCATAAACATTGTTCACGGTAGAACAACGAACGTTATCGCTTCCAAAGGTAAAATGCAAGTTGGATCAATTTTGTCCGCGGAGTGAGGCTTAGTGGTAACCATAGTTACAGGCAGGAGTTCTGCAGGACATTTCGTGCCTCATCTGCTGGTATTCCCTCGTACTAAAATGAAGAATGAACTTATGGATGTTGCACCGTGTGAAGCTATCGTCCATTGGCGCAAACCTGGCTGGATCCAACCTGACAGCTTTCTCAAATGGTTTCAGGAACTATTTTTGAAGAATGCGTGTCCCTCCAAAGAAAACCCAGTCGATCTTGTCTTGGATGGTCGTTACTCGCATATCCGGAATATTGCTTTGCTTAATTGTGCGCGTGAGAATGGTGTACACATTTGTTCGCTATCACCCCACACTACCCATATGATGCACTGTTTGGACAAATCATTTCCTGTATCCACTAAAAGCGTACTGTGTTCAAACTGCAGAAATGTGTTTTAAGCACAATAAAAATATTTCAGTAACTCTTTGTCAAATTGCACGTTTGTTTGGAGAAGCTTACAATCCGCACAAAAACACCAGAGGTGCAAAAAGTGGAGCCAAGTTCTTTAGCCCTAAAAAGGTGTGAAATGAGAGACGGATGAGCCAAGTTCCTTGGTGACAGCCTGTAACAGGAACAAAGGAACTTGGCGCGAGCTGGCAACAGCCTTAAGGTTAGTGGCGGTGGACGTAGTGGGTTTTAGGATCCCCACCACCCTTATAGCTTGAGGATCATGAACCTTGCCACTTCGCGCCAAGTTCCTTTGTTCCTGTTACAGGCTGTCACCAAGGAACTTGGCTCATCCGTCTCTCATTTCACACCTTTTTAGGGCTAAAGAACTTGGCTCCACTTTTTGCACCTCTGGTGTTTTTGTTCGGATTTCACAGCTTTTTGTAGGTGTATAATATATATACTCGCTCTCTCGGCCTCGTTTAGGTCCTCGCCCCCCGTAGCTGGCTGCGCCCCCAACTTCGAGTTTTTGGGTACTTACGCCCCTTTATCGTAACCACTCTCCAGGACACTGTGCTTCCATGTTGCAGATTTTTTCCCATACCCACCACCCGTGGGAATGAAATATTTATTGAAACATAGGGAAGCTTTGCCATATTTATTGTAACCTACTTGTGATGATACAGCAAATTTGCTTCCTGCTGGCGGCCCTAAAATCCACCACCACCAACCCTAAGGCTCGAACATCACCTGATGTTTTGCTCGGATTTCACAGCTTTTTATACGTGTATATATATACTGGGTTCGCCTCGCTGGGTGTGCTGCCCCAGAATTCCGTGTGCGCCCCAACTTCAAATTTTT
>JAGDQP010011397.1:0-28488 GCA_022664845.1 Lepisma saccharinum
TCAGAATCCGAGTAAACAGGTGTGTGTGCTGTTTAGCATAATGATAATGTGGTTTTTATATTTTTCATTGATCTTTCTCTCTTCCTCTCTTTCTTGATGTATTGTTATCGTGTCTTCGCTGCTTCTTTCTCTTCTTTTACCTCTCCTTCTCTCTATTCATGTTTATTTCTTCTCTTAATTTGCACACTCTCTCTCTCTGTTTGTGCGTATTCCACAGCCAAATTCGGATCACTCTCGATGACCCGGTGATAGGGACTGACCCAAACATGAGTGACCCGGTACCCGATTGACCCGGTCTGGAAAATCTATTTAACTGGGAATTTTGACGTCGTATTTTTCGTGTTCTCGGGGTAACATCTCCGAATTCTGGTCACCCCTGAAATATAAACTGTTCAAACGCAATGAAACAATTAAAATCTCTCCATCATCTTCCAGGTTATCAAATCACACATCGAATCACCGCGTCAGAATGCGTTCGAATCTTAAACCTGATGACACAGTCCAAAACCTGACCAGCATCCTCCGACAGTCGGGGCCCGTTTGAGCTCTGCCGGGTTTATTCCATGTGTGCGAATTGTTATAAACACTATTTCATTAATGTTGTAATTATTAAAGCGTTATATTCACAATTGGTGGAATCTAAAGTGGCATGTTCGGAACAGATACATATTAAGATATGAGTAGAAAATAGTCCCCTTTTTTTAGCTATTTCAAGAGAAGAATTATTTTTATATTAGTTTGGCAAAAAATTCGTTTCCATCCTATAATTTAATTTATGAACATAATATTCAATGTGTTCCCTTTTTCACTTTTGAAATGTGCAACATGTAATGTCTGGTATGCCTATAGAAACATGCGAATATTGCTTTTGAACATTTGGAACTTTTCATTTTGATACAGTTTGGAATTATAATCTTGGCTCTTTCTGATAGAAACTAAGCAGAAAAATTATTATCCATTCATGTTCTTTATATGATCAATTTACATTATTAGTCTGGAATGGAAGATATGGACCACGGTATCTACATGGTTTGTTACAATCAGTGATTCCGCCAGACCCCCGGCAACTGGGAGGGGGTCAGCCCCAAATCCTTGCGAATATCCCCAACTTTTACTTAATTTTCACGGTCAAAAGTTGACAGAAACATTGTAAAGCTACCTACACCCTCCCAATTTTGACTTTACACACGCCAATCTGAAAATCCTGGCGGAATTCATGATTATAATTTATTCCGAACCAGTACGTTCAAAGAGCCCCACCGAATTTGCAGCCGAACCACACACAAACAAATCATGTGTGTTACACTTTTGACATTATCCTAAATGTGTCTCCACTGGAAATCATGAGTATTTAATCTGACCATGAACTTTGGTCGCAATATTGAAATTGACTAAATGAATTTTCAAGCGCCCTTTATATATTCGAATAGCCCTGAAAAACATATAAAATCCAAATGTCCCTTCTATCTTGCTGTTAGATTTGTGAGCACTGCACTTTGTAATGTTAGGTTCTTTTTTACTACATTTAAATTCCATATTTTTATCTGTACTCCATCTTCTTCTACTTCTTTTCACCCCTTCCCTCTCTCTCTCTCTCTAATTTCTCTGCCTTTGCCTGGAGGCACCCATCGGTTTCAATTTTTCATTGTGTGTTTAAATTTCTCCCTCCGTCAGCTTACGTATATTGTTTCGTCTCACTTTTATTCTTTCATTTTATCGATAAAATTCGATACTAATACATGTCTATTTTGAAAAAAAAAATAAAAAAACACTACCGAAATAACGTGCTCATGATGTTTGCTGATTTTACTATGGGTGTGACGAAGGAAGAAGAAAGAGGGGTCTGTTTACCAGCCACGATTGTGGGATAAGAAGGTGCCATTTGGGTTGCCTAGCTGCACGGCGTTCGCTGTCGCAAGTTTTTTGATGCGAAGTGTACCATCCCGGAATTCGCATGGTGTGATTCAGTGCTGGATCTATAAATTTTACTATGAGGACAAAGTTAAATTTTGCCGTCCCTTCCACCTCTCTTTTGCCGGCCTTTCCATTGTTTTTCTTAGCCAAACAACACGACCGGCTGACGCGACGGCCACAACATTATCTCGTATCATGTAGTGTACTTTTGTTATCTTCTCTGAAGCCTGTCATGGCTTCGCTATTACTAACTCCAGTAAGACAGAAGACCTGCCTATCTGACTTGAATCGCGGTTTTGAATTTTAAAGATGAAAGTAGGTTGTGTGGAATAACATGGAAAACTGTCTTAGCGCGCCGGTATTGAAATTTTGAACACTTTTAGTTCAATTTTAATTCAATAGGCAATTTTACTTCCTTTTTTAAGAGCTTTTATTTTTATTGTTAGCTGTTTGCCGCCCCTAAGCGTGCCTCCTGGGGTGCTTGCCCCCTTCCCTTCCCCTTAGATCCGGCACTGGTGTGATTGACGAAAACCTCAGTCAGCATGGTCTGCCGCTAGTATATAACAGAAGATGTCTTCAATACGAAGTCAACACTAATCTAAGCTACGGCCGCTTCGTCTTACTGTTGGCCGGTCGTGTTGAGAGTCGTGCCGGTCTTATACAGAGTCGACTAACTATCTGGATCACGAAGCCTTTTTATTGAGATATTACCATTTATCCAGTCCTCAGAAGAAAGTTATTAGAGACCCTTCTATTATATGTATCTCTTTACTCCCTTACCTTCAGGCATACGTAGAACAGAAAGGGAACTTCCCGATCTTGAGTGTGTGTGTGTGAGAGAGAGAGAGAGAGAGGGATGGAGAGAAAGAAAGAGACGGAACGCGGGAGGGGGTAGTAGCAACTGTTGCTGCACAAACCTATATCGAGGGAGAGAGAGAGAGAGAGAGAGAGAGAGAGAGAGAGAGAAAGATTAAACACTGAACCTGACACCCATGAATATCTTTGCCTCTGACTTTTATAGTATGTAGCAGGATTTTTTTTTTCAAACACTTATCGTGGACTAAATGACTACTGTATATTCCGACGCTAACGAATTCAGGACTATTTAAACAAAGTTACGTACCGTGTACTCTGCAAAAAATTACTGAGTTTTCAACACTGCGTGAGAGAGGATAAATGTCACGTATGAGCTAGTTTGTGTGTGTGTTTTTACTGTTTAGTTCAGTGTTTGGCCGCTCAGCACAGGGGACCTTAAATGTGAAACGGGTGACGTACTATGCGGATACGTGAGAGTTGGTCAAGAAGATGAACAAAACGATGTTTCAAGTTCAGAATGTTAGACATCATAAGATACTGATGCATCTATAAATTTATTGCCTGACGATGAATTCGATTTTTTGTAATTACATTTTAATACAATAAATTGATTTATGGTATAATTAATAAAAACTAATTTTTCAAAAATTAATGTTAACATAATTTCATTATTATATATCAAAGCATTTGTCAACATATTTATTAATTATTACTCAATTTACATCCAATCAGGAATCATTTATAAAAAAGAACCTAATATTTCATTTTAAAAAGATATCATTTAAGTATACGCTAAAATGTTGAAATGGTTTTAAGGGTGTTACATTTTGCAACTCTGACTTCAGATTCGTAATCAGCGACCCCCCCCCCCCCCGCACACACACATATAAAACATGGAAATGATATGCATCTTGATTGTCACATGATATGCAGGCTCTTTCACGAATAGCGGTTGTCAATAGGGGATGAATGGGGTTACATTTTGCAATTCTGACTTCAGATTCGTAATCAGCCAGCCCCCTCCAAAGAAAAAAAAGATTTTCAGATCATTTACTTGAGTTTTTACTTTTGGCCAGCTTTTTTGGAATCGGCCGCACTGTGCGTTCTTGCAAGCTCATATGTTGTATAGTTATTGGACTATCTCCTTTTTTTTGCTTACACCCCGTGTAGAGTCTACATTTAGAGAAAATTTGTCAGCTTCCTTCAACCGATCATACGATCCAGAACTGTACAACTTGTCTGAAATACTACCATAGCTTACAAAGTTTAATCCAAATTACGTATCTCTTTCCTGTGCTTTGTCTAATTTATCTATTACAGCCTTGTATATCTACAACAGAAAGAAAGGTTGATCATTTCTTAAAATCAATTTTTTCTTCCATCAGGCATTCTCAGCAAACAATACTAAATGACAAAATGTTTCGACTATGAGCAATCAGTACGTTATTGCTAGTTACTATAATTTTCTCGATTTCTGGCCTGTTTATTAACTGAACTCAATTTAACTGACACGAAGAAGTTGAAGATGACTTCCCGAGAAACTGCATAATTCGAACGCAGTTTCATATTTGCATCCATTCTAAACATTTGTTAACCATACTGTTTGACCAATAAAAGTTAAACTTCTTGATCGGCATGAGAACTGTGATTTTATATATTTCAAGCAAAAATTGCAGAATGATACGTCCACGAGCATTTTCACATTGTACAGTTCGATCACCCGATTAAGAAAGTATTTTAATAGGGTTTTTGAAGTGAAGTGGTTTTAGGTATTAATTGGTTTGAGTCGGTTTGTTATGTAGAGGTGATTTTGTTTGGGTTCTGTTGTAGGTGGTGCGATGTTTTCTAGTTCTTTACTGATGTAAGGTCTGTAGTTTGTAGCCTTATCGAAATGGAAAGTGGTGGGAGGTGGAGTTGTTGAAGTTCGTTGAAGATTTGGATAGTCTAATGATAGTTTGTTAGGTTGCTGCCTATGAGGTCAAGGGTTGTTTTGTGGCTGCGTGAGGTGAGATTGGTGAATACAATTATTACGCTGGAATGGTGTTTGATTCTGGCTGCTGGGTTGAGTAATTGGTAGTCTGTGGTTTCTGTGGTGATGAAGCGCTGGAATTGGTTATTCTCTTGGATCGATCGACTATGCATGAAGCCATGACTATATAATTGCAAAAGTTATTATGTAGGTACCCTAAGATAAACAATTTCAAATTTAAATTGTCACCTAATTTCGTGGATGTTTAATAGCTATTCTGAGTTAAAAGGAAATATGAAATGCGTCAAAACTCTTTCCTTATTTTACGTACTCCCAAATTTACATTTTCCACTAGTAAACGTAGCTGCTAATACTCTTCAAGTATAATTCTTGATTTTGTTGTCTGAATTTGTGACTATGACGTGAACGTAACGCCATCTCTTGTGGCCTTAGACATCCCGACTCCTCTCACTCCGCCACGGTAAAGGATGATTACTTAAGTATCAATTGCAAAACTTACCGCAAACATAATTTGCATTAAATATAATAGAGAAATGAACTTAAATTTCCTTGCTCCTAAGCAAGTACTGCTATCGACATTTCCTGTAAATCCATCCATGCATTATTCGGAAATTCATATTGAATCTCATGGCATTACACACAGAAATAAGTTCTTTCTAACTATAAACATGAAAGATAGAAATAGCAATAGAGCTGATGGCAATAAATCCGAAATGTGGTTCAGTGAATGCGCGAAACTATAAATTCAAAAAAGTGTATGCTAGTTTCGTAAAGAGTCGTCTTAGTCGGTTCTGATTCCATGGAAACAACAATAAGTATCTTGTAAGCATGTTTGTGGAAAGTTTAGAAAAAGCGGGATATCCAATCACTGTATCGGAAATTTCCTTAATATTTCTGAATAATCGTCTCAACAAGTTCTAAACTTAAATTGACAATTGAGGTTTTTAGGCAAATGTAAATAAATAAGTTTTCCAGATTAATGACCACATATTCTTGACAGTCATCATTAATGGTCAAACTGGAATTGGATCGGATATGTGGACGACTACATATGGAATGTTCTTACCAGTATTTTTACACATCAAAGGTTGGCTGGTTTTACCAATGTATATATCCTACCATCTATTCATTGATATCTTTAAATGTTTGTTCTTTCAGGAGTAACTTTAGAACAGCGTTATCCATGCTAACACTTTGAATTACTTTAGCAAATTAATTTTCCCAAAAGAGATTGTTCTCATTTTCTATTTGTGCATGCACTACATGAACATGCACAAACATATGCGGAATAGAAAACACGTATTGTCTTGAGTCAAACCAAGTGGAACTAAGTTGAAATCAGTAACTTGACGACCTCTGTAAAAGCTATGATCTATGAGAAGGTAATAAGCAAGATTAGGACGTTGGTGTCAATTCAAACAAACAAAGAAATAACTGTGCAAAGTTTTATGCTCGTGAGCCTTACATGGTCATTACAGTTTATCTATTTAACCTGCTCTGAAATACCCTTTTAGTGGAAATTACAGAGAAAATTTTTATGTACTGAAACAATTACTTGGCTTATAGCACTATATTATACAATATTGTCATCGTTTGAAATATAAGTTGTTCATGAATGTAGACAGTATTTCTATTAATTATAACTTACCTAGCATTTCCAATTTGCCAAATATAATATCACGCTTATAGCGGGTCGTAGGGAAAGTAAACATCATGTATGCTAGAACACCAACCGTGAAAGATCTGAAATAGATGAGCATGTTGTTATTGCTACTATCTCATATCTTAACCAGAAAAAATCCACATTTTAGAATCAGATACATCACAGTTTATCTACATGTAACACGCTACTGATTTATCTATGTCTTGCATTTTCCCTCTTTCTCGGCATTGCATTCCTTTTACGTCAAGTTTGAATATGTGGCTTTGCTAATCTTTAATACTAATAATCTCATTTCACACTTGGGTGAAATAGATGTTAAAGACGAAAAAATACCTCTGATCAATAATAGTTTATGTTTACTCGCCATTGTTTAGAAAATTTAAATAAATTATACTGCACATAATTGAAGTTTAGATTTTTGAATGTGGTTTAACTTGCGAGAAAGTATTTAGCATTTGCAGTATGCCTAAAGTAATATGTTGATATATATTGTGTGTTTAATTTTCGTAAAAGCTGTAAAATAATTTGAACAAATATGTTCAAGTTTCGGGATGTGAAGTCATTGTGTTTTCTCGTGAGATAGCCTTAGATAATCGAGGTGTTAGTTCGTTGATTTTTCTCTTCCCTCCCGGCCCATCAGATATTTGACAACATTGCTAAAAGATGGTATCACAGGGTAACGGGTTAGGGTTAGGGTAACGTTGAGAGGTTTCGTAACATAAAATGAATAGTTAAATATTAATGAGTATGAGGATTCTTCGAACGTCGAACTACCAACGATGAATGTAGAAAGTTCCAACTTGAAATCCCACTGCAGACCGGAAAAGAATTTACAAAGAAAATAAATATATCAACGTGAAATAAGTGAATTGAAACAGTAACTATGGTGGGTAAATTCTCCGTCATGAAATTCAATGCTCTCTTCTGATCAAATGAAAAAAGGTGTTTGAGCCGTTGAACAGTTGGGCAACATTGAAAAAACGTTTCCAAAATGCTCCACTTTTTGCCGTTGAAAACTATGTTGATTCTAAACGTCGAATACACCATTGAACAGGCGGACATTTCGGTACTTATAAGACGTTAAAATTGCGTAGCGGTACTAACGTTGAATCAACCGTTTCTCAACGTTTGAATGCTACTGGGGAAAGAAATCCAAGAATTTGAAACAGTAACAATCACAAGCTGCTTTCAATCAAAATAATTGACGATGTACTAAAGGTAACTGAAAAGTAACTCAACACAGGTTAACAGCATACCACAATACATACGCAAAAGGGTGAGAACTGGCACTGACAAATATGAAATCGGCCGTTATAATGGCCTAAACCTGTAAGCCTCAAGACACACGCCAACGAAGAAAACAGGAAATGTAAACCACTAAGTTAATCAATTGAAGGATGGTATTAAAGATTTCAGAGAAGGTAGAAGAAACCGAGAGGGGAATAGGGAAGCTTAATCGCAAAATAAAAAATGACGAAGCCATAACTAGTATACCAGAAAAGGAAAAGCAACAGAGAGCTGGGACAAAAGAAGAAGGATGATTGCAAAGTTAAGCAAAATTAATTAAAAAGAAAAATCTAAGCCTAATGAGTGAAACAAATATATCTGAAACCAGCGTTTAAAGCGGTAAATCAAAACGGATAAACTCGTACATGAATCCACAAAAGCAAGTCCTTTAGAGCTCACTTGGTGGAAAATATACACATAATGTACACGTCTAAACATAAATAAATTAAGGCCAGTTGTTCTATATAGTACACTGACACTTAATAGATGGTGTACAAATGTATAAAACTCACACACAATATACAGAGAATTATATATAGAATTCTATATATATATATACAGAGAGAGAGAGAGAGGGGGGGAAGGGGTTAGATAGTGAGCAAGCACGGTAAACTGACAGGCACAAAGAAAACCTGCATATATGTCCAGTGGAGGTTCATCCACTACAATCGTCAACGAGATAACAAATGTAAGTGAAGACATTCTAAAACCAGAGAATCTGTTAGGTTGTGTGAATGGAAGGTCCAGTCTCCAAACCTTGACAACACAGACGTATAAAGGTGATGTAATGATCAGTAATTAATAGAATTAATCGCTACAAAGACACAGAATAGCAATTCCAAGACACTGCTACGATATAACAGAACTGTATATCAAAAAATCGAGTATTCGTGGCGGCCATGTTGGAAGATGGCCGCCATACGTGAATAAGATAAAATTGGGAGTAGCTTATATTCTAATATGTTTAGAATGTATTACTCTTTAGTTATGCCAAGTTCAGTGTTTGTATGAAACAGTACATGATTTTTTGGATATGCCGCTCCAATAATATGACTTTATTTTCAGTTTCATATAATACTAATATATGGACTCTTTCAGTTAGAGAAAAGAATATTCCTGCTTCTCCTCTGAAATTCCCTGTAAAGAGGATGGAGAATATTCCATTAAAATTCTTCTACGGTATGGAAACCGTTTTTGGCATGGAGTTGGTGGACGCGGGTGGTGGTGTTGGAAAATTCCGAGTCCCCGGAGCACAGCGGTGATGTCAAAAATCGGGCTAGGGGGCACGTGGCCCAAAACATGGGGTCCGAAGATTTGTGCTCGGTGCAAACATCAATTTTGGACTCAGACACGGAACCCATACAGCGCTGCGTTTGACAAAGCAATTCGAAGTAGCAAAGAAGGTTCGGTAGTGTCGAAATAAGCGAACCCAGTTACGGCAGCACTTGCTAAATCGGATATGAATTTTAAAGAACTGCGTGTGCTCCTTATCAGCCTTTTTACTTTGTAACATGTGCAAACGCCCGAGTACTAAAAAAATCCAAAGTATTTATTTTAGCAGAAATGGGCTTCGATTTTCTTTGCTCTCTTCCCTGTAATAGCATCAGCAGCCACTTAGTTTGACTTGCGACGAGGTACCCAACTATGGTGAGTGATCATGAAGACAAAACAATTAATGGCCTGGCTCGAGGTCCTCAAAAGAACCGAAATAATCAAGGTGGTCAAACATCATATCCATATAATGGGTCATCCATATAATGGGATTTGATTCATATAATCAAATCCATACATGGGCGATTTCGGATTTTGATATCCTGCCACAGATACCAAAACGCAGCCATGGTGTGGCTACAGCATCCTGGAGTCCTTGCACCACTGTCAGAATTACATCAATACTCGACCACTTTATCAGTTGGAGACCAGGGTGGTGTCCGAATGGAACAGCAGTAAAACTTTTCGTGGTTTGTTTTGGCCAGAGTATCGCGATTGTAGGATGCCCTTCACCAGAATGGCGTTGGCTTCATCGATTTCAATGCCAACGGCGCAGTACCGTGTACCTTTGCAGATCGATGGAGGCATCGCGGTCCTTACTATCATCAAAGTCATCATTGACTGTTGTATCGAGATATGAGATCACATTATACAGTTGATAGGAGCCACAGGCAATGAGAAGAAGGTCGTCTTTAGCGATACGTGAAAAGGTTGTGGCGATATCAGCAATTGGGTTAGGCGTGTAACCAAGTGCATTCTTCAGCGTTAGATTAATGGGTCAAGATCTCCGCAACCAACTTGCCTATCTTATTCTCCGTTTTCATGCGATCCAGTAGCCATTGGGCCATAGCTCGATTGTCCTATTTTGCGTTGTTCGTCGGGAAAACTTATTATGCAGTTTGCAAGCAATTTCGAGCACCTGAAGATCATGTGTCTTCGATACGTTGCGAACTGGGATATCAATGTAGCGAAACGTTGCTTTCAGGCGGCCGAAGAACTGCTCGATCACGAATCGCACCTTGGTGACTCGTCTTGACTCGTTTGCTTGCTCAGTCGACTACTTGCCAGCTCCAGGGGCCCTGCTCGGCGCAGTATAAAAGTGGATGCCACTTCCCTCCACACTCGTCCTGGCATCCCGAAGGCCACGGTCCGCCACCAGTGTATCGCCCTCTTGCATGAAAGACAGCTGGTTATTTTGGAGAATATTATTGAGAATGGAGGCATCATTCTGGGTTGCAGGGTAAGGACCAAGTGAAGCCACCAGGCGCTCGCTGTTTTGAAACAGAAGTTGGGCTGTGATGCTGATTTTCCCTAGCAATGTGGCTCAGCCAGGCATATTGTATAGCTGCATCATCACTTCGCGCATCGCTTCGATTGCCGCACGAAATTCTCGACCTATAGTACGTCGCTTGAAGCCTACCAGAGAGCCGATGTTTCTGTTGGCAAGGGCAGTCCTGATCTTGCATAGGAACACGGCTAGCTGGCGGTGGGTGCAGCTAGGAGCGACATCTTGCAAGATATCCTGAAACTGGGCCTTGTTGTAACAAAACCAGATGTCACAAGTTTCATCGTTCCTGAGATCAAGGCAATCAACATCGAGGAAGCACTTGCTGACACCGGCTTGCAAATACAAGACGTAATCGCGATGGAGTTCGTTCATGGCCAGAAGATCTTGCCGGTTGAGTTGGTTGACTCCAGTCCATGATGTCCGTGTGCGAGGAGCAGATGAACAAACCTTTAGGCACAAAGAAACAATAGTCGACATGCAGCAGCATTCGTAGGACCTTGGAAACAGTGATCTTTTGCACTTGTTTGGAACCATGGCATCCAAATGTGCATGATCACATCTAACTTTGCGGTACTGTGATAAATCACCCACATAAGGTTCAGGTGGTTTAGAAATGGACTAAGCAGGTTGCTTATCGCCAGAGCCATCGTTCCCTCCTCTCGCGGGCTCTTGTCAACACTCACTGTGAACCTTCTCGCCGCCCAATACGAGATCACCGCCGTCTTCCGCATTGTTATTGTCGTCATTGTGGCTGATCTCCATGGGATCATGTGACAGCAGGTTTCTATGAACTACTGCTGGAACTTGGTCACCTTGCACTGTTTCAGGATTTACTTGCCATTTGCGAGCCTGGTAAATTTTGATACAGTTCATGCAGAGGCTTCCTTCGGTGGGTGGATTTTCAGAATTTACGTGTTGTAGTTGCCATTTACGCCCATCAGTCATAGCGACTACATTTGCTTTATCGCGTGAATAATTGAGGAAGGTTGGTGTGTGAAGGTAAGGTTGGTATGAATCGTATCGCACATTGCCTTTCTTCCTCGTACCGCATGCGACACATTTAGCGTGAACCATTCTTATAAACTCTGGATAGGTAATACAATGGACAAACATAAAAGGATTTGTTTCCTGAAAAACAAAGAACTCGCTAAATCAGATAGAAATAATTGTTTCGAAAATGTTCGGAAAGGCGTCTACAAGAAATCTTTTGGAACAATATATATACTCAATTGCTTACACCAACAGTGAACGCTCGAGGGAAAATGAGGGAGAACTGTTGATTGAGTCGCGACAAAAAGGTTCGTATCAGTCATACACAATAGTTCCCACAAAGTAGCAAATCACATACTATTCCAGTTTGCACAGCAAAACGAAGGCGCCTAATCTGTGCACATTAACCGATGTAGTGACAAACATTTGATATTTTGCATGTCAAAGCTTTGCTTTTCTATACCTAAAGAAATAAAATAATTGCTGAGCAAAGCAGAACGTTTTAATTAAAAACTATAAACGTGCAACAGTTTCACTAATACCTACTTGGCTTCATCAAACACACTCTGAGGGTAAAGGGTTCTATTAAATTGGTAGGAGGGTTCTATTTTCAGGAAATATCACACATCGAGTTGTAAGCGCGAAGGGAAGAAACTTTTCTTCCAACAATTAAACATTACTGGACATTTGCGTCTTATCTGTTGACGCCACCGATTGAAGTTTTGATTTCAAAGCATTTGCGACAATTACCACGGCTCACGTTCAGACGCAAGTTTCTTTCTAACATGCCATATGCGGCTTTCTCTGATTTGAGTTTCATGACATCAGATTAAGAAATATTCACTGGTTTGTAACTGCTCTACTCGCAGTTGTTACACGGCAGTGGAGGAAAAATAAAGTGTTGATCAGCGATCTGAACAATGCCGAAACGTAAAAGTATTTTTGGTGATGGTTTACAGAAAAGATTTCCCGATTTCAGGCCCGGAAGAAACAACTCTGAGGCAGAATGTCGTATCTGCCCACCAGGCACATTTGTTTCAGTTGATAATAAAGGTTAAGTTTATAATTTTAGTACAGTACTTTAAATAAATTCACCTTCCTTTATTATTGGACGACCGTATTAACTATTAAGTTTAGATACGAGCGATATTCACCACAAAACAACTCGGGACGTACAATACTTTGTATAATCGAAAAACGTAGATGGATCTTATTTATGATCTGATCTACATATGTTTGCTGCGTAAAAGGTTTTAAGTCCAAACTAGTACTTACTACCATGGGCGCCGGTTAGGGGCAATTGCCCCAACTTTTTTGAACTGACCTATAAATTTATATTGTTTTATTAGGAAAATGAAGATTTTTGTGGTTTTTGCCCCCCACTTTCATCATTTAATCGCCGCCACTACTTACTACAGATATTACATTGATTGCCTATTAATAACATACACATGTTTATGTTTTGTTTTACATAATCCAAAATTTCAGTGATGAGCAACTAGGCTCAGGAGTGGAATTATTCTTAACTCTCTTTACCCTGCATTAGATCCTTATTTTACAACAATTCTGGGCAAACTCATTATAGCACATTTTGCACCTAACACCCTTTAAGCAGCAAACACAGATACAGTGTTGTCCACGAGACCAAAATTAAGGTTATCTCGTCTCGATTTGTAAATTTTGTAGTTTGGAGGCCAGGGTAGTGTTGAGAATTCTTTACCATGTTCCTACAACCGTTCTGTAGTGATCTCAGCTCGATGACACGGTGCGCTATCCTGCTGGAAGATTGTACTGTTATCAGGGAACTTTGCCTGGAGATATTGGTGCAGATGATCAGCTAACAGATCGCGATACCTTTCGTCATTCAATGTGTGACGAATTATGACCAATGGGCCTAAGAAATGAAAGGAAAACGTTCCCCAGACAGTGACACCATCGCCGGCGGCCTGTCAAACTCCAATTGTGCAACCAGGAGACATGAACTCGTGCTGTTTACGCCAAATATGCACTAGCCCATCGCCATGGTTCAGTAAAAAGCTGGCCAGTAAACCTTTTCCCATCGAACCATAGTCCAATTACGTCTTGGTGTTGCCCATTCCAGCCGTAATTGTCAATGCCACTGTGTTGTCATAAGTACTCTTCTTGGTCTGCGGCTATGATACCCAGCCGGTGGATTGTTAGTGCAGGAATGGGTCAGATTGGCCTACTGTTGTACAGTTGTGCTGGTGGGTCAATTGTTCGACCTGTGCTGAAATACCATACGTGTTACTCTTCGCTCACCTCAAGCATCCACCGCATGTGACTGGTCTGGTGGATGTCTGACTGTCATTCAACCACTGTTGGTACACCTTTGACACAGAGTCCTGAAACAACCCACAAGTGCGGCTATTTCAGATATACTAGCACCAGCCCTTCTCGTGACCCCACAATTTGTCCTCGGTCAAAGATACTCACATCACCCTCCATGTGTTTACCCATGACGGACGTCTACTACATTTTACTGTCTTCGCTAGTGATGCGCGTCGTCTGTACTACCTACGCATAACGTGGACGCCACGTGTTATCGACCTTTCCAGGGCAAGTTCATTCCATGTTGGGTGTTTCTAATGTAAAGATCGTTAAGTGTAAACCGACTTCTTAAAGTTTATGACCTTGCGTCCCCTCCCAATTTTTGTCCCACCAGTTATCTAAGTTAAGGAGTTAAATAAATATTAAAACATTGAGACATTTTCCTATAATGAGACCTATTATCAGCCGTACTGAAATGGCTTAAAATTATTTTACAAGGGTGTGTGACCTAATAACAGAACACTAATAAATACAAAAATTGTGTTCGGAGTGCTGCATCTTCGTCGAAAGTCCAATACTTTTTTTTTCACAAGAAAGGATTCCAAACTTAGTGATCTGGCCCATGCATTTGACACTATTCTTTCACATGATCAATTATCATCAGAGTTATAAATCAATGGATTGAACAGGAAAACTACAGAAAGTGCTGTTCAAAGACTCAAATATTGTAAAACAAATAACATGTGCTCGCACTAAAACAGAAGCAAGTATAAATTCTGTATTATCTCCTCACTCTGTTGATTGAAGTTTTAGGGGGGGTTTCACGTTTCGGTGTTGTGACAGATGATAGTAATCATGGTTCTGCGAAATCATTTCCAATTCTAATTCATCATTTTGATGTTATATCGGGATTAATTCAAATAAAAGTTATAGAACTTAAAAGCACTCCAAATAAAAAGTCTGAAACGATTTCATCATATATATGCGATACTCTTAGAAAAAGAGGCATTAATAACAAATGTGTTGCTTTCTTAGGAAACTAATACCAATACTAGTTTCTGGGGAATTGCTGGAATCGGTAAGATGTCGGGAATCAATGGTTTCGTTAACCTAAAGAACAATTTCAATGAAAAATTAGTAGGAGTAGGATGCCCAGTACATATTCCACACAATTGTATTCAACATGTCTTGATGCAGGACTCACATTAGATGTTGATTTTTTAATGCTAAAAATATTTTATTATTTTTCTGTTATACAGTGCGCACTGAAAGTCTCAAAGATTTTTGTGAATTTTAGAATTACTATATAGGCAGCTATTGAGCCATTCTAAGACTAGATGGTTTTCCCCCTTTCCTTGCATTACAAGACTAATTGAGATGTACCCTGCACTGAAATAATATTTCCTATCTCAGGGAGAAGTCCCAACTTTGATCATATTTTTTTCAAGGTGAGCTTAGTGAAGTAAGATTATAGTTTGTTTACTGTCTTATGGCAGTTTTTCACCATAATATTTTACTACTAGAAAAAGAGAAAAATTCACTTGCGGAAATGAAATATTTTCTTGAGAACATTTTGAATGTTGTCGAAGAAGAACAAAAACAGAATTTCAAATCTTTGAAAGTAAAGGAAATTTTGAGAACAAAAGGAATGAAGGCTGTAGTTCTGAATGTTATACACTAGAAGCTGAAATAGCACATGTGTATGATAATACAATTAAATATAAATATCTGAAGAAATTGTTATTTCAGTAACAAGAATTTTATGAGTTTAAGTAAATGGATGGATTTCAAAATTGTTCCGAAGTGGGAGGATGTGGAACAAACAATCATGTTAATGATAAGCTTCAAGTTAAAATAGATGATACAAGGTGCTTTGACCAGCTCTGCAAGTTTCAGAAGTTCGTGACTAATTTTGTTATTATTGAAACAGATGAACTGTTATCAAATGACTGGTCCAACAAGTCAAGAATGTATCTTGTTGCTCCGAGCTACTGAAAATGGCAAAGGTTTTTTTTTTTCTATCCCTAATCACAATGCTAGTGTAGACAGGATTGTTTCTCTAGTAAACAGTTAATGGACAAAAGATAGGAACAGACTCAATATTGAGTATGTTAAGGGAATTTTATGTGTGCTGTATAATTATAAAGAATTCACTTGTGTACAATTTTATGATTTTCTGTTGCAAAATAAGAAGTTACTTTCTGAAATTGGTTCCCCCAAAAGATATCTAAATTCTGAACTCAATGAAGCAGATGAAGATGATTGCCAGTGATTATTTTTTTGTATCTTTTTGGTTTGTAGGATTTATTGCCATAATCGTATTGAACAATGTTATATACAAATTTACATTTAAAAAACAGCAAATATTTCAATGTATGGAATATTTCAAGAAGTCTATCTATGCTACATTTTGAGTGAAAGTTTGAGAATTAAATTTGTGAGAAGAATAATATACACAACACAAAACTTTAGTGTAGTTCTTTTTTCTTTAATTATTGAAATGGTGACCTGAAACATTGCATTAAAAATTTCGTGATCGGTATTCTAAAAGTTTAGATGCATAATTAATGTTTTCTAGCTATGCTATTAGGGCCTTTGTGGATTATTATTATTATTATTATTTTGCGAATTGTGAAAATGTCCCCTTTTTAAGTCTGTCATATGTTAACCCTAGGTTAGGGTCACGTGGTTTTGTGAGGTGTGTGTATCTCCTGTGAAAGTGAGGACTTTACACAAATATGAAATCGCAATCATTGATGGCCTAGGAGCTAAAAGAGATGGGAATATGCGGGAAAAATCCTATTGTTTGTGGCAATTTTCTCTAAAACCACGCACTCCAACTTCACATAATGAACATGGATTTAAAAATAATTTAAAAAATGTGACCTTGATAATGTTATTAACCAACAATAACAACAACTGAATTTAAAACGACGGATTTATTGTTATTCTTCCAATCTTGCGTTGCTAGCGCCCTCTTGGTAATGTATTAGATTAAAAGTGTTCTTCCGTTCCCTATAAATGTTATTCTCCACATATATCTTGCATTGCTAGATCAATGGTAGATCTGCTACTGATATTTAGTGACCCGTAACGTCGCGAATTATTACTAGTCCATTATAAATTCTAATATAAATATAAACCACTTAATTCGGTCCAATTCATCACATTTCATACCCACTGCACATGCTTTATACAATGCCCTAAGTATAATACAAAATCTGCCGTAAGTATAGTATAAAATCTTATTATAAATGCAAATTGAATTTCTCAATAAGCGTTATGCACAAAGAGGTTTGTGATGTACAAACTTACACATTTTAACCTCCTTGCATTAAAGTGAAAGAACGCTTTTTTTTTTCAGAAATGTTAACGTTTCGATCTTGTTAAAACCTTCATCAAAATATAGAACTTAGAAAGTAGAACGGAAAGACAGAGAAAAGAGGGAAAACGTTTACACTAAAAATAGTTTAATGTTACTGCGTGTTAGTTTAAAAATACTGTTGTCACCCCACATACTAAGAGATGTAACGACTATTGAGTTTAGGCATGGTACCGAGACCGAGACTTCATGCATCGAAGCTTACTCGAGATGAGACAAAGACCGAGACTTATCCATCGAGACTCGAGACTTACCTCTGAAGACTCTCGTCTCGATAGAGACTATAAGCTTTATTTCATGAATGTCGATAATATTAATTTAATGCTTTAGTTGATGATGTTTCATACTAGAAGAAGTCTTGTGACAATTAGTTTCATTCGAATTTTTTAACATGCTATATTGTAGTTTAAAAATATGACTATAAGATAAGTAGTCAAGTTATCAATGCCAAACTAATTTCTGTTGTCTTTCAATAATAATTTAAAAGTGTTGAAAATTGATTCGGAGACGGATAAATACAGACATATATTTTCTTCTGCGAATTTTCATCTCCACGCTTTCTCCCTGCTGATGGTCTTTTACTTCTGTTGATACTTATATCAGCCTCTGCTAACATACGTCAAAAAGCCAAACTGTCTAAATTATAATAAAGATCTTTCCGTACACCATTTACTTATTACATTTTTAAAAAATGAAAAGACTTTCGCAATACTAACCGACAGGTACCTTAGTAAAGATGGAGACAAAATATATTTATACGTATATGGAAACAAGCAAATCGGAGCTCAGTCGCAGGACAACTCAACTATCTTCGTAGACCTGGTAGTTCCTGATTTTAAAATTGTCGACAGACATACATAGCGATTGTATAAGGCTTCCCAGCACTTGTTGCTGAAGCCTAAATGTTGCATAAAGTTTCCCTTAGGAAGTTCTTAGTTTATGCAGAGGAAATTCTGCACAACCGATCATGTAAATATACCTGTGCGTACATTCGATAAAATCAAGTGAGGCGAAGCGAGCGTCAAATTTGGATTGGCGGTCGCTAGGATTGTTGGAATGAAACTTTAATCTGATGACATGACTCATTTGAAATACCAATGTGCTATTTCAGTTTATAAGATTCGCAATACGCTATTTGACAGTAGCGCCTACTGAGAACACACTTCATTCTTGTCTTTTTGCTTTAATGTATGGACGTGCAGCTGTAATCCATACTTATGAATTTGTTCTTTTAATCAATCAAGAGCAATATTGAAAAATAATTGATTAGTGTGGCCATGGAGTTCGGTAAATGCTATTTTCAATTTCTTTGTATTTATGTCTTTGAACAAAAGTTCACCATAAGGAAAATTTTGTCACGTACTGTACACTGTTAAAAAAAATTGATAACGTTTGTAGGAATTTTAAGGGAAATTTCGCAGAATTTTTAGTATTTCATGTTGTTTCACTGTAATGTAGGGAAACTCAGACAGACTTTTCGTATGATTATCTGGATATCTTTCGTTTTCAGTTCTGCACATGCGCAGAATGAGAAAACTATTTCTTATAGTAGCTATGCATGCAATGTTGATCAAGAGTTGTTTGTTGCCGCCATTTTGTCACTTCTTATCTTGGTAGAAATGGGAAATATTTGAGTTAAGTTTTAACTGAAAATTTAGAGCAGTCAGTTCCTTCCTTTAGACTTCCTTTTTTTTTTTTTTTTGCTCCCAATATTGCTGAGACCTGTATGATGGATGCCTTTTATTAGTCAGATTACTGAAGATTCCCATGTAGCTATGACTGACTAGCTTTTCTCAGGAAAATATTTAACAGCGTACGTTCATTTATTTCTATAAATCTGGTAGAAAATTTCGACTAAAATCTAATTTTTTTTTCAAATTTTTAACGTAACAATTATTCAGTCAATTTGAATATAATTTAGAAATAGCAAAACTTAAATGTTACGTGTACCAATTTCGCAATTTGTGGTATAACATGGATCCGTTTCCGTAATAGAAATATTTTCACCTCCTTCATTTATTCGTACTCTATATATCCTAACTAGAGCTCAATATTACTTTAAATTTGTAATGTTTTTCTCTCTAATTCATAATATTACCAGTATTTCCAATCTGGTCCCCAAATTAACAATTTAACAATGTTAATATCATATTAATATTCTTGGTCTTGTATTGAGATCGGAAAACCTGTGTACCCATTTCAAACAAGTTAAAGGACGGTAAATGTTTGGTCTATCGTCTTTCAAGGTTCTCGAGACGAGACCGAGACTCGAAACCGAGATGAGACTGAAGTTTACAATCGAGACCGAGAACAAGACCAAGACCGGAAGTTTCAGATCGAGCCGAGACCAAGACCGTCCTAAAAATTTCGAGACGAGAAGGAGAATGATGCCATTCTCGTCTCGCCTCAATACCATCCCTAGTTGAGTTAGGTATTTTACTGTGGAGAAGACTGACTTCATATCAGTATTCTGTACGGGTATAATTTTTACTTCTTATTTCCATACAAGAAAGGATTGGTATTGGGGCCGAGAAAAATTTAAGGGGGAGGCGGTCCCTTAGCCCCCGTGACTGATTAATTGTAACCGTATGTCTGGGTTATCATCACTTAGGTATTGTTGCATTTGAAGCTTATACAGTGCTATCTGATTTGATACAGCACCCGTAACACGGACCTCTAACAGCTGGTATCGCCTGTAATTGTAGATTGTCATAAGTGCTCTTGCCCTATTCTCGTCGGTTGCAGCCCTTGATCGTCCACTGTGTCCCCTGTCATGCACAAATATTGTCTCCTCAAATTTCTTCAATATCTTTGAAGAAGACAGACGTGTGATCAGTGTTCTGTCTCTTCTCTGACAATGATAGGCGTTCAACTCAGGTACAGTCACCTTGATGCTGCGACCACCAGTCATGAGCAATCCGTTTATGAAGGGTTAGCGCCATGCTGAATAACCTCCAACGACAGAATGTTAAACCACTACCTTTCTTCAAATTCCAGATCGCATGGTCTCTATCTCCTAAACAGATAAAAATAGGTACAAAGCGACTTCATATTTGAATTTCTTGGAACGAGCTACTCTAAAAAGATATGTCACATGATGACGTTTCCATTTAAAATTCTTGACATAAAATCTAATATGGTGGATTTCAAGATGGTGGACATGGAGGTCATCTCCCCATCACTGATGTCCAACATTTAGTCTTTTTCTATCCAACTATTTTTGACTTGCCAGGGGCTTTCCAGACTTTTGTGTAACCCTGTAGGTAAAAGATCTGTTATATTCGTTTTTCTATTAAGTGTAGAAATCTGTAACATCATAACTTTGTAACCGTTTGTTCTGGGTGAAAAATGGTAATAGTGACTCAGTAAGAAAAAAAAATACGACCTTTCATTTTGTACTCCTGAACAATTTCTGTACGGGCCACCGTTTATGAGAGAAATGCAAAAGAAAAAAAACTATTTTTGATACATTTTTCATAACGGCAGCTGAAGCACACCCGGGAATAATGGAAAGTTTTTTTGTGTGTGTGATATTCAGTTCAACAAGTTTCTGCCAAGTTTCATGCTTTCTCGAATTTCTTCCGAGTTGGAATTTTTTGTGCTTAAATTTACTGGACTATAACAAGTGTTAAATTTGTAGAATGTGATAGTTCAAATATCGATAACACGCAATTTTTTTAATGAATTTCCAAATAAATATTTCTTTTGTAAATACAATTTTATTAGCTTTTAAATGATATGTCAGTTGACCCATGTTGCCATTTAAGAAAATTGAAGGTTTTGCCACTAGACCGCACAGAATAGAGATGTACGGTTAAATTTGTCACAGTAGCTTACCCCGTAAAAACTAAAGTTTCAGGTTTTTAAAAGAATCCACTAGATTACAAAATAAGGGGTTGGAAACTTTTCTTTGGGCCACCCTGTATATTTTCATCAGGTTTTGAAAAATTAGAACATTCACAGTTTGTTGAAACTTTTAGCAATGGATCTCTACACTTGCCTCATGTCATATGAACAATGTTTTTTTGTATTTTTATTGTTTATCAACACCACTAATCTCAGTGTTGTTCCACTGTGACGTGTTATGCACATTTTCACATATTTGAAATATGTACTTTTAAAATAAAGGAATATTGAAACAATTTTGAACTGTTCTCACTGAAGCTCCACTATACTCGTATGTAACAGGTGCAATTTTATTACTGTCATTAATTGCCAACGTCATTAAATTAATTAATGTTTCGTAAACAAGCGACACATTTTTTTTTTTAATTTTGCGTGTATTTAACAAACTCTGTGATCAAACCTTGCCACACAATACTGCCAAAATATCACGTCATTTGGACAATGATAATAGAAATCATAGATTTGTTTATGGAACTCTGTGATTTAAAACGACAGTCGCGAATAGGTAATAATATGATTTTCGACCTTTCTTTGACATATATCTGTGGAATGGAAAATATTTAAAGTGATATTTTACATTTCTTTCTAACTTGGCCATACTACTTGCGGAAAGGAATTCATTCAAATCTGAGAAGTTCATTCTAGAAAATATTTGAAATTTGCGTGATTTGAGCTGGAATTACCCAGCTATCAAAGGAATGTTCGTATTCATGGAGAAACATGTTATTTTTCAAAAACTGCAAAATAAAGACATGCGATTTTTTCTGGGCATGAGTGTACATTCATATCTTACCAATGTATTAATTTTCTATTAAATTAATATTAAAGTTACGCTTAACACACATGCCGTATTTCGTGTTTGTCCAGTGCCCGTGGAACCAATGGTGAGTAAGTTACACAAGTTTACTATAATATCATATACTGATAACTATGTTTATGCTCATGCTGTAAACATTTAAAATAACTATAAAATTCCCCAATTGCACTTGAAATTCCATGGACTTTTAACACAGATATGACCCCGGGGGCATTCAAATACGACGGCTGTTTGAAATATGTTGTAAGGTCATCCTATGATCTCAAATCTCTCTTCATAACGCATGTAATAACTTTACCTAGGTACTTAATCGAAGCTACTAGTTCACGGCATGCAATTTAATATAGCTTGTTTTCAGAAGTAAACCACATGTGTTTTAAAAGGAAAATTTTTACTTACTTTCCTTCGTACACTTTGAACAGATTTACACTAGTGTGGTCACATGTTTGTAGACAGCGACAATTTCTTCCCATCTCGATCTTTCCTTTCCTTGCTGCAAGAGCGTGAAAGATAAAACAAAGTTAATACAGATTTCATATTAAGGATTATTATGTTACAGCAACGTCTTTGGTAGTTAAGTTTGGTAGTAAAGTTTCATTTGTAGTTACCTCTCATATTGCCCTTTTGATTGAAATCTATTCATTAGAATTATGTTGTTGTCAGTGAGATATTTAGACACTTGTAGATCGGCAACAATAAAACGCCCACTTAGAACAAATTAGTTATTTATTGAATTGGTATCACATTGAGTCAAATTGTTCTACCTCCAAGGTTGCCCCTTTGTATCCAGCAACAAAGCATTCACATGCACTAACATTTTCACCCCAGACAATCCTCAATATGATGGTAAACAGTGATACTACTATAAAGCATGTACAGTTCTGTATGCCTTATTTTTTTAATATTTTTCAATTTCAATGTTGATTTCTCAGAAAAGTCAAAAGTGGAGATAGAAGCTGGTTCTCAGCCATCGAAACGAGCAATTTTAAGAATCTAAGTTATCAATTAGTTTCTTACCTAGCTGACGAGAGAAACATAAAACTCCTTCTATTGAACATTCATTGTATTTTCCTGGAAATATAAGAATAGAAGAATTATAAGTTTACTGATTTTACTAAATTGTTAATACAAGCTCAAGATTATGAGATAAATTTAGATGAAAATGATATAAATTGTTTTCTACCTTAGTGTTTAAATGTACACAAAGTTAGCTTATTCACTATGCAGTACAAACATAAATTTCGATTTTGATCCACGCTTGAGAGTGTATTTGCAACTACCTTCCTTTAAGTAGTCCGTATAAATTTTAAATGAATTTTGAAAGATATTTCCAACGATCTTATTTGGGAGAAGGAATTGACGGAAAGTCAAAGAATTGGACTCTATTCCAGGACCATTTGATTAAAATGTATGTTTTCTCTTTGGTTCTATTACAACAGCCATACGATGTGTCTTACGAGAGGAAAATATTGACGTGACACAAGAATGATCATCATGATTATTATTGTAAACGACTAGAATTTAGTGTTAATATAAATAAGAATGAGTAGATGAATGTCCTCATGAACCTCAAAAGTTCCTGTTACAGAATATATAAAGTTCCCAACTTTCTCAACGATGAAAGAACTATAAAGGTAACACTTCTACATATAACACAGATCGACAGTAAACATTCTTTTGCATGAAACATAGTGTTGTTTATATAGTTTTCGAGATGCTGAAGACGAATCTGAGCCTAGTTCTGGTCTTGCACCCTCCAATTTAGAAATAATGACACTAATAGTAGTAACTTTTAGAACCCTGCAAGATATTTCAAGGAAATCGCAGACTTTAACGTTGGCGGCCCTTGTACCTCCTAATTATCCCAGAATCGTAAATGATACATCGTTTAAATGATACCACAATCCCAGCGAGGTACATGTGAGACCCATAGCGCTCAATTTGTAAAAGAAGAAGAAGCAAAAAATTTAAAAATCAGAAAAAAAAACTTATTTTTTGAGAACTTGCGGTAAGTTTGCAACACTTATAGTCCAGCTAAGTAGACAAACTCGGTAATGCATACCCTAGACACTTACGTATAACATACAAAATTAAGAGAGATTGCTCCAATACAAGGCGAGAAAAAGTAGAATAGCAGAAATTTAAATACCCTGCAAGGCGAGTTTTGAAAGGGAAATCAATGTAAAGTATGCATATTGCAATATAGAACTATACATTCGTAAAATATTGCAGAATATGAACCAATATACATATCTAGTTCATTGTTTTACGTGTGACCTTTCTCTTTTGGGTGTCTGCGGTGTTCCTAACCAAGCCCTATCAGTCTGCAAGCATATTTGGCTTCTATCTACCTTGGTAACATTTCTCCATTGCTGATATTATTTGATGACAATGTTCACCATGTTCATCGCTAACGTCTCCGAGATTTGCTAGAAAGAACTGCAGGTGGTTGTGCAGAGAATGCATGTTCAGAGACATGTTGCATCCATGCTTTTCATAACATTCAGTAAAATTGTCCAAAAATGTTTTGTAACTTCCATCCCATTGGCATCACTATGACAGTAAAGACCTGCAAAACTTAATCTGGGACAAAAAGTGAGGGTAGTTCTGTCGAACTTGATTACAAGATAAAGAAAAATTTCCAGTAATCAACGCGCTCACATATTTCATTCTGAGAATTATGACTGCTCAGAAATCAAACTAATTTATAGCCTTTTTACTTTAATATATTCGTATATATCTACTTATATTTCACCTAATATATTAACACATGCATAAATTCAAATAGTTACGAGTTTTCTTATCTAGAGCCCAACGGAAATAAGTTTCATGTTAAGAGGATAGTGAACGGAGAAAAATATAGGAAACGCAAGCATAGTCGTCTAGTTTAGATTTGTTAACTGAATAAAGTTACATGTGGCTTTTAAGTTCATATTATTTAATTTATTTTCTATAGTCTAAACAGACAGTTTTAGCCTAACACAAGTCTGAATGATGACAGTACTAACTAGACTTTTTTCCGAGAACAAAAAAATATGCGGAAGGCTGCTGCCAGGACCCTACTTTAAAAAGCATCCCGGCCTTCTTGTGGTAGAAATGAGGATCGGAACACATCATTCGGGATGGCTGGTAGCAAGTCTTTAATCTGTATGCCACTGAAATGCCCTTTAGAAATACACTATCATCTTAGAACCGTCGGGTAGGATTTTACAATCTATAATACTGAACTTAATTTTTCAGTACCTTAAATTTTAGCACCCATGCATTAATTAAAACTGTTGGGGCTTAGAATCAAAGGGATGCAAGTTAAAAAATCGAGTTCATCATTTGGTGTCACATACACAGTATTTTAATTACAGCTAAAAGATGAGCTCAATTTTATTTTCGCATGTCGGTGGAATTTCTTTACTTTTAAGTCCTCAACTGATGTGTTTTGGAATCGTAGGTTACTAAATAAACGATGTTGAAACTTTTCATCGGACTATGCTTAATATGATTAACATTATTATGTACCCCCTGTTTAATGACACGCGAGTGGTACCAACCAGGCCGGATAATATAAACAGAACATACTAACATATAAAAGAACAAACAGAACTCTCTTTATTCAACAAAATGCCACAATAGTCTGTACTGACAACTAACAGTATGTAGCAGTACCTTCTTCCAATACCAAACATATTTACATCTCACATTAGTTAGTTTGCATGCACTACAAACAATATATTAGTTTTCATTAGGTTACATTTCATTTCTTTACTTGTGAAGAACGATAGTAATAGGCAAATGTAGAAAGATACTACATATTATTCTGCTATGTCATGCAGTAAATAGTAATGTACTACCACCATTTAATCCATTAAAAAAACATGGTACATCAAATTTGTTGTCATTGTTGTTAGTATCCACCACCATTACAGACGATAGATTCACTGAAGTATAATATTCATAAACGCACAGTACCTTTATTCAGCTTTGTCCTTGTTCATATCATGTATAGAGCATTCGCTAGAAGAGTTTCCTAAATTACTATTTTGCACCAGAAAATACATTGCTCTAGTATACCAAAAGATTAATTTCAAAATATCACATGAACGCAAATACTCACTGTTCATAAATCACACGAAAATGTAGAATTCTAAAAGTAACAGCTCACAACAGTTTGTTGCTTATATTTACAAGAACAAATATAAGTTGGTAGTTCATTCACAGTTCAGTCAAATTATTGGATGTTACATCACAACTTAGAGCTATTAATTCAACAGATATTGCGTTCTGATAACTAAACCATAGAGTATTTAAACTCATAGAATGTGCAGTTCATAATCTCAAAATTATATTTTGTTAATGCTTTAAATTGTTAACATTTCAAAAAGTTCAAAGCAGATGAATTAAAAGATCTGACATTTTGTAAGTATGGATTGTTAACGCTTATTGACGATTTTAGGAAAGATATTGAACTAGCAATGCTCAAGACAGCTTGTGAATATGTGAATATTCCCTTCATTGTATGATAGCTAATATTTTAACCTTTGTATGATAACAAGAGTATGGATTTGTATATAACTTTTTATTAAGGCAGACATTTTTGCCCTTACCTCTCTTGCTTTATTAAAATCTAACTAATGTGCGCGTGCTTCCCTAACCATTATCAAAATTGGAATTTTGTAAATATCTTTCTTTGTTTCGTTAGAAAATTCAACAGAAAAGCTTTTCCCGAAATTACGAAACATAGTGAGAACTTGTTGCGTTCGAAATACATATAAGTAGAAGACGGATTTAAACCAACTCCCTTTAGCTACAAATGATAGTAAGAAACAATTTTCTAATCTAGATAGTTCAATTATGCCTTCTCCTTCCAAAATTACAAGAGATATTTGTATTTATTGACATATGTTCTACTGATATAATAGTTTCGGTCACTTACCTATACTATGCGGCAATTGCGTTTCTAACTTTTCCTTGTGCTGCGTTTCGCAGTGCTTAAAATATATCTATAAATTCAGCTGCAAACAACTGGAAATTGCCCTCTCTATCCAGCTGCGAGAACAATCTCTCTTGCATTTTGCTGAAATCCCATTTCAAATTTGCAGTAGTGTCAGATTTCTCCTGATTTAACTTTCACTTCGGCTTCATCTTTAAATTTTATATTTATCTCTTAACTTTAGTAAGAAATATTTTTTTAAAATTAACCGTCTTTGGTGTTTTCATATACTTAAGTAACATATCTCCGTAATCTTTATCGAGAAAAAGGTACCTTTCAAAAAAGTTATGGAATAAAAACATACGATTTTTTTAACACCACTGTACATATGAGATGATCAGCAACTATAGAAAGTGCAGCGGCAAAGGAAGTAAAGGTAGCAAGAAATCTTCGAGTCGTATTGGATAAAGAAAAATAATAACCCCACTCTCTTTTCTAATTGAGGCATTTAAAAAATGTCGGAGTACCATTTAAACATTCCCAAACTGTATAAACGTTTTCCCCTTGTGTGACGAAACCCAGATGGAAAGTCGCTAGAAGTTGATTAATATAAATAAGCAATCTTTTAAATAAGTTTCTTCGTAAATCTAATTTAAATTCATTTTCCTAATAATTACATGTATCGTTCAGTTTCAGATACATTAAGAAGAATTAAGTATCGACATCTTACCTGAATTATAATATCCTGGTAAGTAACACTGACATTTTTTGATTACTTCACCCAGTTTGCACTGCAATATGCAAGCTGTAGGGTTGTAGATATTGCTAACGTCGAGCGAAACCTCATCTCTGAAAGCACATTTTCTTTGATGAATCGAGAGATCTCTTACAGACGGTGTACTTGTTGTTGTGCTAAGTTCAAAATTGTACGCAACTGCATTGTAACTATCATCCAATAAATATGGTATATATCCATGCCATTTATTTGGAAATGAGAACGGAGATATCACGAAAATCTGAAAGTATAAAGCATATATAAAAACTACACGTCTTCAACAATATGTAGTAAGTGCTATCAGTTGTTCAAAAGATTAATCAGATCATGGTATAATACTTTAAAAAATGTTAATAATGTTTTAAATGCTTCTGTATCTAGAACTAGTGATTAACGCCACGCTTCTCTTTACTTCCGCTGATACTGTTTTATTGGAATTAGCAACATGGTCAAATATGAACTTCGTTGATAAGTGCATTATCAGTTCGGAAACTAATTTTGTTAAATAACTTGAGGACAATAAATAATCTGAATTTAATTTGAAAATTTACATCTTTTCAGGAGAGAAACCCGACAGTTCATAAATTCGGTTTCAAAGAAAAGAAAGGTTTAAAAAACAACTATTTCGTCCATAGAAATCATTCAGTTACACAGTAATCGAAAATTATGCTTTGACAAAAATCGTAGTGTTTAGAATTTCAAGTTCAAGATTTCTTGTTGGTAAAATAATGTCCAAGTCACTGTTTTATACGCAGAAATATTAATAACATAAGCAAACATCCGAAACCTCTGACCCTTCCCGACTGTATCACTGTCACTATAAACGACGGGTCAGTTTCACTGTAAGCACTTTTCTAAATTCCAGTCACTTAACAAGAAAAATTTGAGATTTTTACATATTGTCGGTATTCTCAAAATAACTATTTAAATTTCATAATACAATTTGAAAATTATTC
>JAGDQP010011397.1:28498-53088 GCA_022664845.1 Lepisma saccharinum
GTTTTAGCGATCTAGACAGTTTTGTAATCGGTTGAAATTTTACTTAAAATCCGAATCGGAACCAAAGCCGACGAAACAGAGTGCAAATGCCCAACCAACACCGAACAAATAAAATATGATGAGCTCGTCGAAATTAAAGCAATCGCATGAGTAGCTAAATAAATCATTTTCATTTAACGACTGCGTAAAGCACATAATTACTGTAAATAATAAAACTTAAATATCATAACGGAGAGAAACTGAGATCTATTGATGGTTTGGCTTAACTAAATCACAGCTCTAAACATATGGAGGACCCATGCCCCTTACCTAGTTTACTCTTCCATGTTGGATAATTTTCCATGTACTAAAGAAAAATCGACATCGAAACTTTTACACATGTTTCACAAATTATTTCCACTATTTTAAACAGAATTTAGATGTAATAATTTAGCTTCGAGAAGACCAGAACACGAAAAATAATCCGAATTTACTGAAGTAGTAAAGATGTCTTCTCAACGAGCATCCAACAGAGTAGTAGAAATCATGAATGGAATTCCAAGCTCCAAAATTTAATTTCCTAGGTAAGTTAACATGAATCTGCATAATTTTCGCTAATTTAGATTTTACCTTAGGCAGGAACACTGATTTAATACGCATAGGAAGTTTTAAAATATACTTAAAAAAAGCTATTTGGAACGTCAGTGTCCATACTTGGTGATAATCGTCGTTAGAAAGCTGATCCTCAACGGCCTTCTGCATCGACAACTGATGCACTTCCGGCGGAAGCGAAAAATAATTCCGAAAACGGATCTCAGTTAACTACCAATTAAATCAATTATGCTTGAATTTTAGCACACTGAATGAAAATTCTTTAACACAATATATCTTTAAACTGGAAATGAACGAAATATTAATTAATATAAGAAGATTAAAAAGTTTAACGAGCAAGTAATTTTCTTAGCGGGAAGATTTGCCAATGATATTAACCCACATACCGGAGATGAATCGAGATGTGGTCCTGTGAAAGATGCTGGGGCAATAATCCAATGAGAAAATCAATAACAAAAGGAGAAGAAGAAAGATACGTCACAAAGTAGTTCGAGAACAAATCTTTACGCCAATAAATCTAAACAAAAGAGAATCAAAAGATTAATCCATTGCTCGACAAAAGTTAAAGACGATAACGGGATCATTACAGGAAAATCTTTTGGCTTCGAAGATCCACGTCGGAAAATCATAACAATATAAATAAAATAAATGGAACCTAGCTTCATGGTCGGTTACACATTCCACAGTCGGAAATATTCTCCGATTTGTATGATAAATGATGATTAGGTTATTCATGATCGCTTTGTAAAAAAATATTTAGCTTCAACAGAGTTTGAACGTAGGTTGGTTTTCTTGCGTACTGAAATGTTTAGCGCGTTTCCCCTACTCCATCTTGTCAACGAAAGATAGCGTTGAATTACTAAGTTCAAATGTGAGGAAAATGTAACATTTGTTATATGTGTTAGATTTTGTCTGTATGTATTTGTGGTAAGTAAACACATGTGTATGCATGTCCGTTTTGTCATATTGAATTATGAAATGAATATATATTGGCAGTTTTAAGAACAAATCCAATTTAGGGTAAGTATTCAACAATAAGATATGATCACTTATTGTCGTTTATTTTAACATAAACCAGCCTGAACGAAGCTAATATCACCAAAAATTGTCATTAGCAAATGGAGAAGTTAAAACTTCAATTAAAAGTTCTAATACAATTAGTGCAATATAACGAGCTGAACGTAAAAAAATTGTAAATTTTGACAGTTTTTATTGTAAGTATAAAATGTCGTCACTTGCAGGCGATTCGAACCTACATCCATAAGGTTTCCTATTCCAGCAAGTGCCTCAGGATTGAATTTGATTCATCATCATATGTCTATATTAGGCGAAAACTAAGCTTTTTGTAAATTTTCGGAACGGACTTACTGACTGAAGTTGCCTAGCATCAAAATTATCTCCTCGTTTTCAACTTCTGTAGAATAAGAAAAGAAAAAACTACATAAATTTGCAAGAATGTTAGCGGTATAGAACTTGCCTACATTAAATACTGCCGAGCGTACCCTTCATGGCCGAAGTCCTTCAAGGTCTTGGTTATTGTACTTTTTATGCTCATGAGTATGGAATCGAACCTCATATTTTCAACCATTTTTTTATTATTTTTTTTTTTTTTTTACTTTTTCCGGCTAAGTCGAAAAGTAAAATTTTCGTTCTCTGCCAATTGCAAATGGCATTTACATTCAAAATAAGACAAATGGTGGTTGAATTTCTTTGCAAATGTTTATATAATGAAGAAGATAATATGATGTTTATATAATTATATAAGGCAGTACGAAAAGACAAAAACTATTTTTAAATATTATCAATAATTATTGCTAGGAACGACTAAACAAACAGCTGAGCTCCTAACGATGGGACGTATATTTTTCGCTAAAGCCTGTTCCGAACCACTGTCTTCAATAGTCCCCCACGGACTTGAACTCATGTTTACGCGCACCAAGAAGTAAGTAAATATTTTGTGTAACGCTATACATAAGCTTATTCGGCAAAACCATGCTCCCGAATTGTATGTATACGTTGCATCAAGGTTTCGCAACCTGTGGGTCGTGGGTTGTGTGCAAGGGGGTCGCGAGACGAGTTGAAAAAATAAAGTTAATTAGGGTTTTGTAAGCTAAAGTCTATAAATTTCACAGAAGGTATTTTATTTTACTTGTTTTCATAATTACTAAAGGTAATGTACTTAGTTGAACAGTTTTTCTCTAACATAATTAGGATATTTATTAACAAATACAGCAAATAAACTGTCATGTTTTCAAATGAAAAGCACATATTATAGAAAATAAAAAAGGTCATAAATATTTAAAACATTACGGAAATATTGCACAAGTTTACTAGGTTAGCACACAATCTAAGCCTATTTTGATTTAACCAGTTTAAAAATATCCTGTTCAATTTCTGATACATTTTCAGTCAAAAGTTAGGTATCCATCCTTTCCTGGCTCTCTGGGGTGCACTCAGCCTCCTATCAAACTGAGTACCAGAGTGTCGTTGGTACTTCTGGGCACTATGGGAAGGTAAAGGCAGTCGAGCGTGGGACTGACCACAACCTTTCTTCGTATCGTAGGTCGAGAAGATGTGAAGCGCTACCTACACATTCCCCATGTGCCGTTCACGGCGCGTGTGTATCGCACAAGGTAAACTTTACCTTCACATTTATTAATTCGTGTAACAGAAACAGACCGCTAAAAGCAAAAGTTTTCCAGATATTTCCATGAAATTTCCTACAATTGATCACGAAACCCACTTTCGACACTATGAAAATAATTTTGCAAAACAAAATTTTAAACCCCCTTTTGGGTGTCCAATCTGAAAAGTGAAGTAGATCGAGATCGAGAGATGCTGCAATATTTTATAGACAGAAATCAGTGTCTGTCTTGATTTCTTGGTACTAATTAATAAAATTATACAAGGAAAAGTGCTCTTCAAAAATAACATTCCTTTTCCCATAAGCGAGATTCACTTTTGAATTTGAATTCCCAAAATGGGGATTAAAATTTAGTTAAGGAAAATTATTCTCAGTGTCAAAACTTCAGGGTCTTGTAAGCAACGGTGAAAATTCATGAAAATAACTTCGGAAATTTCGTTTTTAAGGACCTGTTTCTCAGTAACACGGATTGATAAACAGTCTATCTATCTATCTATCTATCTATCTATATATATATATATATATATATATATATATATATATATATATATATCTACCTATCATATTCAGCCGTTTTCTGTCCACTTCTGGATGAAGGCTTCCCCCTTTTCTTTCCACATATCTCGGTCTCCTGCTATTTTCATCCATGTAGTTCCTGAAAAACTCTTTATTTTATTTACCCATCTTGAATTTGGACGTCGTCTCGGTCGTTTCTTTTCTCTAGGAATCAAGGTAGTACATTTGTCGTCCACCTTTCATCTGTTAGTCTAGCTATGTGACCGGTCCATTTCCACTTCATCTTCTTCGAAGTCTTGATTACATTCTCTACTTTTGTTTGTGCGCGAATCCATTCATTTCTCTTCCTGTCCCTCCTGGTTATTCCTAGCATGCATCTCTCCATTGCTCTTTGTGTGACTCTCAATCTTTTAGTCGTTTGTACATTCAATGTCCAAGTTTCACAGCCGTACATCATTACAGGTAAGACACATTGATTATAAACATTACGCTTCTGACATTGGTAGTTTGCTTTTGAAAATAAAATGTAGTCTTCCAAATAAACCCCACGCCATTTTATATCTTCTATTTATTTCATGAGTCAACTTGGCATTCGATGTTTTGAGCTGGCGTAGGTAAACATACTCATCAACTATGCCTATTGTCTCTCCGCTAATCTTTATTTTCCTTTTTGCAGCATGTTGATTGTATATGACCTTTGATTTACTTAAATTCATTTTAAGGCCTATTTTCGAACTCTCATTACTCAGTTCTTCCATTCTGGTTTGTAGTTCTGCATTTGAAGCAAACAAGACTATATCATCAGCGAACCGTATGTGATGAAGTTATTCGCCATTAATTTTAATTCCAACTTCATCCCAGTTTAAATTTTGGAACACTCTCTCCACGACCGCACAAAACAGTTTTGGAGAAATTGAATCTCCTTGCCTTACCCGCTTTCCCACTTTAATTTTTTCACTTTGTTGATGTAGTCTATTGACAGATGTGGCAGTCGAAGAAATGTTTCGCAGTAGCTTGATATACGCATTTTCCATACCTTGATGTTCAAGTGCTTTAAGTACTGCTGACAAGGAGACCGAATCGAAAGCTTCTTCGAAATCTATGAATCCCAAACATAGTGGAAGTTCATATTCATTAGTCCTTTCCATAACTTAATTCAATGTTTGTATGTGATCCATTGTGCTAAATCCAGCTTGTTCCCTTCCCTGGTTAAAATCTAAATCCCATTCAATACGATTCAAAATAACTTTGGGGAACATTTTGTACAGAACTCACAGTAAACTAATTGGTGTGTAGTTTTTGACGCGTTCTTTGTCCCCTTTCTTGTACAACAAAATTATAACAGCATTACTCCAACTTCAGGGTATTTCTCTCTTCCTCAGGCACATTGAGAATAATTTCGCTAGTTCCTCTTTCATTTTTTCACCTCCCCATTTAAACATCTCTGCTGTTAGTCCATCTTCTCATGGCGACTTTTCCTTCTTCATCCCTCGAAGTACTTTATCTACGTCTTTCATTACATCTGAGACATCTACATCATTTTCTTCTGAGTCTTCATTTCCTACCTCTTCTTCGGAGTAATACAGTTCTCTGTAAAAATTTTCAAATATTTTTATAATTTCTTCCTTATTTCGTGTTACGATCCCGTCTGGTCTCTTAACAGTAATTATTTGCTTTTTCGCTATCACGAGCTGCTGTTTGGCTTTCTTCAGGCTCTTGTTCTCCTCAATTGTATTTCTAACAAGATTTTCGTTATATCTTCGTACATCCGCTCTTATTTTCTTCTTTACGGTTTTATTTTTTTCTATGTATTCAATCTTTTTATGTAATTTTCCTCTTCTTTCATTTCCCTTCTTTTCTTCATGAAGAGTTTAGTTTCTTTTGAAATCTTGCTCTCTTTTGTCTTTCTGGTGCCTGCTATTTCCTTGACTGTATCCCTTATTATCTCGGTCAGTATTTTATTTCTGCTATTGATGTCTTCTTCATCCTCTAACTCTTCCAAGGCGCTAAATCTGTTGCTTAGTTTTATCTCGAATGTCTTTCTATTTTCCCTAGATTTTCCAGATCTAAAAGTGGCGGTTTTCCTCTGATAAGCTTCTTTCTCTCAAGTCTAGTATTTAGTTTCAGCTTACATCTCACAATCCTATGATCACTCGAGACTTTGAAACTATTCAGAACAGACATGTCTTGCAGAATTGCCCCGTTATTGGATAGAACGTAGTCTATTTCGTTTTTGGTCCCATTTGGGCCTTCCCATGTCCACTTTCTCTGGGGCGGTTTCTTGAAAAAAGTATTGGAAATGAACAATCTGTTGACTTCTGAGAATTTCACTAACTTCTCTCCTCTCTTGTTTCTTTTGCCAAATCCAAAGTTTCCCACTTTCGCGTCACTGCTCTGCTTGGCTCCTACTTTCGCATTGAAGTCTCGCATTACAATTTTGCAATGCGATTTGCTACTATCCAAAATCTTCTGTATCTCCTCGTATAGGTCTTCGATTTCCTCCTCCGGATGTGAGGTTGTTGGAGCATACACTTGTATAATTTCCATACGGTATCTGTTGTTTATCTTCATTACTACCCGTGCGATTCTATTTGAAATTCCTTCAATATCTGTGATCCGTGACTTCAGGTCCTTATTAATTATAAAGTCAACGCCGGCCACTTATTTTTCTTGAGTTCATTCTGCAATTCTTCTAATTTGTCCTCTCCTGCAAGTGACTGACAGTTGAGAGTCACCACGTATAGTTCCTTTCGAGTTGCCGTGTCGGTGTCCTGGCAGTCTATAGTCCAACACCGGGCATTTTGACCCTCTGACTTCCTGCAGGACTGACCACTGCCGTTGCCAGCTGCGGGCAATGAGGACCTCCGAGACTCTTTCCTTACTTGTACCATCATGTGTAAAGAAAGAAGGGGTGCTGACATTTGACTCACCACGGTGCCAGCTAATGCGGGTCGGTGAGCAGCCCATCCATGTTCGTTCGCCAAGCAGTTGCTTGGGTACTAACAGGCCCCACGACGTGAACGTATGGATTGGACATTAGGCGTCTACACCGGTCGGTTCCCTTAAGCCTTAAGCCTTAGGGATCCTAAAATTACAAATGTATCCGAACCTTGTAGTTTATCAATTAAATTATGTAGCGTTGGTAAAGGATAAGCCATATTTTCTAGTGCGGTGTTTACTGTTGTTTTGAAGTCAGTGCAAATTCTTATTTCTCCTGATTGTTTTTTGGGGGCTGGTGTTATTATGCCTTGCTTTTGTAATTTTTGCAGTCCCGCTTTTACTATTTGCTCCAGACTATAAGGAACATTATAATGTTTTCTAAAAATAGGAATTGCGTCCTTACGTATCGGAATAGATACTTTATAACGAAATATAGGCTGTTGTATAGTATCCGCATAATCTTCCAAAATTTTATCTCTTAAGTTTAATTCCATGGTATACCTTTCTTTACTTATAGTTACCTGTTCCTGCTCTACTATCGCCTTAATTTTACTGGGATTGAAAAAACTTTTCCAATGTGGCCAAACCTAACTTAACACATCTCTTCCAATGAGCAGGTGCCTTTACTACATGAAAGCAAACACTGACTTCAACAGTATCAAAATAGGCTTTAAAATCTACTACTCCCAACATAGTAAGATGTTCACCATTAGCAGCTAATAATTTACTCCTTATTGGCATTAACTGTTCCTTTTTTCTTAACCTTTGAAATACGTTATATGTTATCACACAAGCTGCTGCACCCGTATCAATTTCTACTAGTAATGTTTGCTGATTAATAAAAAAAGGTTGCAAACATGGTTTATTATTTTTTTTAATCTTGGCTATTTGTGGACCTGTGCGACAACGTTGCTTTACATTTTGACGTAAAATCTTAGGCATACTTCGAAATCTATAACTCATGTTTGCTCATAACAATCATTTGCTCTGAATTAAAAACGTAGGATTCGAAAATCACCTATCAATCATCGCCATTAAAAAGAGAGAAAATTTCTCTTCTCTGGGAGGTATTTAAAATCTTTCCTAAGATAACAGTATTTATAAACCATACTTGTAGTATAAATAGTCTAAGCAAGTAAACTGTCATAAGATAACTTTATTATATGAAATGCTGACAGTATTTTCTAAGGATACTAAACAAACTGTAAAAACATATATTATTACCAATATGTTGCAACCAAATCAGTATCATAAAATTCCACGCATCCATTCACATTTTCCCTGATATCCTTCTATTATACATACTAGATTTTTACCTGGATATCACAACAACACCCTAATTGGTCCACAAGCTAATTTAGCATATTTTTCAAGGATTTTCCTTAAACCCTAAGTTCATTTCTATACATGTCGGACTATTATGTAACAAGTTGTATAGACACAATGTCAATAAAGTAGGTCATTATCGATAGCTTTCTTTCCTTTCTCATTACGTAATCACCATATTCCATAGCGCTAAAATATTACAGAAAACTAAATGTTTATTCTAACTTTTTAACATCTATCAACACACAAGGATATGTGATATTTTCTGAGACAGAGTCAAGTTTTAAAACAAACAGAAATGCATTATATTTACCATACTAAAGAGGTGTATTCAATTTAAAGCATTTACAATTAAACTGAACAGTTTCATTGTATTATAGAACTTTAAAATCAATGTGTGAATATACACTCTCTTTCTTGATGTATGTTGTGAGAGTTTTCAGACATCGAAATTATTATGCAGCTAAACGTAAAATCTTGGTATCATAAAATGAGTTACCTAGAAACTACGCTTATAACTTTATCGTGCATTCGTGAATAAGGATTATATTGAAAGATACACCGTAAAAAGAAGTTATACAATAATTCATTTACTAAAAATATAGACAGTAAAAGCGCAATAGGAAAAGAAAATTAAAAAATGATAGTAATTTAATATGACAAAATGTAATAGATTTGAGACAAGAACTTAAAAATCAACATTTATGTTTTATAAAAATATCACAGACAAACGAAGAATTGTCAGATTTTATTGATTGCTGTAAAAGTTGTAAGGTACTAGATAACATAGAACATAATTTTATTGACAGTAAAAACAAAAAAACATATATGGTATGTTTTCTTGATAACACTTCAGTCGAATGAATTTTTCACATTTCAAAATGTTTCTAATTTAGAGTCTATCCTCCAAATAGAAGGAGATATTTGGTTTGGTTATCTGCCCAGACAATGCAAATGTTGTTAAAAGAGACCCATATAAATACATAAGTATGGTTTTATGTTATAATAATACGTTATTGTTAAGATATTTTCTAATTCAACGAGAAGGACGTACAAAATTCTATGGTTATAATTATAGAGCAATTTATTAGAATTAAGGTTAATACCGTTAATTATGTTTCATTGATTACGTAATTTCTTTAGTTAAATGGACATTTAGTTAAAAATAAAGTTAATGGAGCTAATCTCAGGATTGCGGGTTCGAGCTCTACACTAGGCATAGATTAAAATTGTAATCAACTTTATTCCGTGCACGGAGAAGAAGAGCTATAACAATAGACATAGTGAACTCCTGTGCTTTGCCAGTATAGTGAGGGCCGTTATGTAAAGATATGAGATGTCGTGCAGAATCTTTGTTAAAATAAATACAAACGTGCGTTTAATAGCTTCAGGACTGATAATCAAAATGAGATAGGTTTCCATTTTTATTCATAATATCAGATATTTTCCAGTATGGCGTCCAAGATGACCGCCGTGGGTACCCGCACAAACCAAGAACCTCCAGTTGAACACAAAACTGAATTTGGTTTCTACTTATAAGATTTTTGGGTCAGGGAAAACGTATTTGCTATTAAATTAAGGATAGCAGTGATCCATTTTGCGCTACTGATATCACGGCGTCCAAGATGGCGGCGACGAGTCCCCACGAAACCAAGAAATGTGTCTGTTGAAGCCAGAAGTGAATTTGGCGTCTAGTTATAGATTTTCTGATGATTATAAACTAATTTGCTGTTAAACTTAGCATATCCCGTATCTTTACATAACGGACCTCACTAATATTCTGAAAAGGAACTTGACAAACAAGTGTTATATTTTAGTGAATCCCAGGTTTATGATTACTTAAGCCTGTCGTGATATTGAAAGAAGTTTATTTTTTTTCTCTCTTACAGATGGAAATGTGAGCGAAGTAAACATTCAGGGAATATGGAAGGACCTTTAACGACACCTGCAAAGAAGAAGAAACCAGATCTCTCTCTGTGCCTAATATGTCAGACCTTTAAAGTCAACAAGGGTTACAGAAACTATATACTGAATCCCACCAAAGATGCCATAGTGAAAGTAATTGAGTATGCGTAATTCGCGTTCAGAGAAAGAATATGCTCCTTTGGTAAACCGGTTAAACAATTTCACAATTGAAAACTTGATGGATAAAAATGTGTCATGCCATAAAGTGTGTTACTTGAATTTAACCAGTAGTGAGAAAATTAACAGAGCAAAGACTAAGTTTGAGAAAGCAGTACAAGAAGGGAAAAGTGGTAATTCTTGGAGAAAAATGTGAGAACGACCAATTGTTAAAACAGATATAGCAAATCGTAATTCTCCAGAGCTGAACTGTAGGGGTAGGACCCCTCGCAACTCGAAATACGACAAGGAAAAATGTGTTCTTTGTCAAAAGGATAATAATAACACCATTCAAGAGGTAACAACAGCAAGTATGGTATTAGAATTTAAAGCATATATGGCTGATAAAAACGCATCTCAAGATCAGTGATACCATCTTAAGGATCATGCGTTTCAGAAATGATAGGTAAGGAACACATCATCTTAAAGTTTCGAAACTTTGGAGAAGGTTTCAGTAACACTCAAATCTTTATGAAGAACTATGTGAATCAAGTGCTAGCTATTCTGAATTACTTGCGAGCTACACGATAACGAGACTGGGAACTTCATTTGGAAAGTACCGAAGCTCTTATTAACTACTTTTTTCCTCATGATAACCTTAACTATGCCGAATGCTACCTCTCTACTTGTCCACAATGCATAGTTTGAAAGAAAAGCATCCTAAGGTATGGCAGGAACTCAAACTAGGGAACTTCTGCGTCACAAAGTCCCCCATTGCCTTTTCCTCAATAGGTCCTGATCATGCAAAAGAACATGAAAACCGAACTTTAAAAGTTTCTGGTTGTGTGATTGATATAACTCAAAATGAAGCTGCATTGGACAGGCATTTGTTGATAGCCAGCGAATTGACTCGGATCGTAGATGCTTTCAATTGTCAGCATGGAATTAACGATCATATGAAAAAAAAAGAACATCAAAAAGTATCGAGTAGGAAAATAAAACGCATTAAGGAAAATTATATAAACCTTAAGAACGCTATGGTACAGCACGAATAGTCATTTGTTGAGAGAAAAGAAACAATTTGCAACTTCTTTACTGGAGCTGCTGTGTCAGATGCAGTTGCGAAAGACATTTCTAAAAGAGACAGCGTCGGAGAAGATGCCTTGTTGACATTTGTAAATGAGCGAGCGACTCTTAAACGGAAGTGTGGGAATATGGGAGTGCAGAGGCTAGTTGTCATCGTAAGGTCTAGAGATGATATCAACTTTGATGACACCATCGGCAGTTATAAATTAAGCTGTATTCCTCGATCACTATTACCATACGACAAGAGTAAAATCGCGCACATACTGGAGTTGATGGTAGAAGATAAAACAGATGCAAGTCAGTCAACTTGGAACCTTCCGGATCATGAAGAAAATCAAAGAATTTACAAAGTGCTTCTCGTGGATGGTATGGTCATTGTGAATTCTATTAAGAAAACTACATAAATAAACACATGCAGTGACATGCAGTACTTCAGCATAGCAAGAAACCAGATACTCCGCTGAAAAGATTCTTGGTTACGTTCTGCTCTCGAACTGAAGGCAATATGCTTTGCTTTGAAGACCCACGATCATGAGGAGGCAGACACGCTCATACCTTTACATGCAATATCGATTGACAAAGATGCAATCCTCGATTTGTTTTCATCAGACACAGAGGCGCTACTTATTTTGATAAACAAATTCTTGGTGATCTCACGTTCTAAAGCCGTTTTAACTGGGAAATGCCTTGATATGGAGAGAATTAGTGTTATGGAACGTTACAACAAACTGGAACATGCACGCGCAGATTCTCTTCTTGCATTCCACGCTATGACAGGAAGTTATATCACAGGTTGGTTTGTAGGACGTACCAAGGAACTTCGTTTTAAAGTATTTCATGTTTGTGATAACAACATTCTCAGTGCTCTTTGTAACCTGGAGAAGTACGAGTCTGAGCCCTCTGCAGCGCAGCAAAAGGAACTCGAGCGATTTGTTTGCTTGCTTTACAAGTCGACTATACCAAAAGTCAAAGACCTTCCATGGTTCTTACTTGCTCACAAAGGCGCTGAAGGTGAAAAGTTACAGCCAAGGCAAATCCGCTTTACAGCCTCACATCATGCGCGCGCACTATGCGGCTATGATGTGGAAACGAAGCAATTTGAATTAACAAACTTTACCATCTCCCGAAAGGTACGTAAGGACACTGCAAGACGGGAAAACGTATGTTCCAGTAAAGTGCTTGTTACCACCTGCCCCCGATGCTGTCATAAATCTGCTGAAGTGTGGATGCAAGCGAGGCTGTAGGCCTATGTCACGCTGTTTCTGTCTCGAGCACAAGATTCCATGTACCGAGCTTTGTAAGTGTTTCAAAGACACCCCTATGTGTGCTAACATTAAAAAGTATCAGCCACACCCATTCCCGACGAAGACATTGAGGACGTGATGATTTAATACTCTTACAAATCTTTGCACAATCAAATACGAACTTCTTTTTCATGTGGTATATTTATCCTAGTTTATTTGTGTGACAAGAATGTAGAAGTCCATAGTTGCCAGCAAATAGTACTTCTCCGTAAGACAGTTTTTATATATGCTACATGTGTTACCGCCCATATATTTCATTTTATCTTAGCTAGATGTGTATCTTCGTGTTCTGTGTACTTGAATCAGACTTTTGTTGAGTTTCTTTAAACAGCAAATTTATATAACAAAGAATTCTTGTTTCTGATTTCACTGTGCTTTTATTGCCATGTTATTTATAGATCTGAAAATATATTCAAAATGGCTGCGAAATTCTGACCAAGTAAATGGTTGAAAAAATGGAAACCTATTTTCTCTCTCTCTATAATGCACATTCTTTAAAACGAATCATTAATAGGGCCTTTAATACAAAAATTGCACGAAATTAGATAGTGACCCACACTATCAGCAGGAAAGTTTCTTAGTTTTCACGGGTACTCGCGGCCGCCATATTGGACGCCATGATACCAGTAACACAAAATCTATCACTCCTATCCGTAATTTAGCAGCACATTCGTTTTTCTTGACCCACAAATCTGTAACTAGAAAGCCAAATTCAGTTTCGTGTTCAACTGGAGGTCCTTGGTTTGCGCGTGTACTCGCGGCGGCCATCTTGGGCGCCATATTGGAAAATAATGTGAATAAAACAATGGAAACCTATGTCATTTTGATCATCACTCTTTACCCTATTAAACGCACGTAAGTATTTGCTTTTAACAAAGATTCTGCACGAAATTACGTACTGACCCACACTAGCAAGGCAATTTAAATTCTCAATATCGAAATATACGAACACATGACAATTCCTAATGTTGTAAAAAAAGGATTGGTAGAGCATTTGCTTCGCATTCTGGAGGTCCTGGGCTTGATTCCAGTTATGCCGGGATGGTATTTTTCAAAGTAGCGCTAACCTACTTGCTTCTGAACTCCTTTTCACACTCGTATCCCGGCCTGAGCTATACTTACCTAAAGGCCATAAATGAAATTAAAATTCAAAATAATAAGCATACCCATAATTATAATAATATATTATAATTATATTATTAGCAAACGTTTGTCGTTTTCCATAATTATAAGCAGGTAACCGCTAACATGAAGCCTACCGTTGTAGCGGATGAAATGTTTCCTAAAGGAGTTGGACTATACATGGAGATGGAAGAGGTAGGAGGTTCTGATGGCCTGTTAATGTGTTTGGCGGTAAATGAGAAAGCATTTCATACAGACCTTTCCAATGATTTCGAAGACATATTTGCTGTTCACGGTCTTGCAGTGATTGTGATGGTGGCCTTCCGAATCTTTGTTTAGTAAAACCTAGCTATGCTTTAATTGTTATGGTTCTGAATTTCGAGTAAATATTTGCATAAAACTTTAAAAAATATATATATATACATATGTAATTCAAAATTCAACAATTTGGCTCAGATGTGTGTCTATTCTGAGTTGTTGATTTCTTAGCACACCCTATGTTTATAGCATGAGTTTTTTCTGAGCGTTAAGATTATGAGATTGCCCTTCAGTAGGTCTGTGGCCAAAAGTTTCTCTGCGAGTTGAACATATCCGTCTTTTTCATTACTATTCATTTCATGACAAAAAATAATGCAGCTTCAGGTAGATTCTGAAGCTCAAACCTATAAGTTCAACACATTTCTATGAGGAATCAAACAATGAATCCACTGATTGAAAGGTGACAAGAACAATCAGTTATCTAGCGGTAATACATAAACTTGGAGAAGTGGGTTATTAGAAGATAATGACAGTGTCTAGTTTAAAATCTTGTGCAAATGATGTAGAAACACTGTCCATGGTTTTATTTTCAATCTTTTTATTATAAGTAGTCCTAATGCTTCACATTAATTTTTCTTTTCATCCTTGCGTAGTATAATGTTATCGTCCATCAATTTCGAAGAACAGATTATTGATTAGTTCTTCTCAGGTGCTGGACACAACAGAGTGTTACAATCTGTGTTCATTAATCGAATGCGTGACAGACTGTTTTAGCGTTTCCTAGTGAGTAGTTACTCATTCACTCGAGATGAAAGCTAATGCGTTGGAAATATTCTTTCATTGGCAAGGAGAACGAATAATAGAAGTAAATAATTACTTAGGACCAATTGTTTATAGTTGTTTTTCTTTGTTTACTTTGCTTCTCTTTCTCCTTTCGAATACTGTTACAATGTATATTTATTGGCTGCGGATGTAGATAGCGGCAACCACATTGAGATTTTTATCTTTATATGGGATAGTTTTTTCTCTCTTGGCTTTAGTTCATGACTATTTCGATACGTTTTGTTTCGATTATAAAGTTTTTTATGAATATAAAGATATGTAGGTTGAAATACATAAGTTAAACAGAAGGTGGTGCAAGTAATTTTTGTGTTTCTGTCATGAAACCAGATGTTTATAACGTTGATTAATAGAACGTTACTAGTACAACCAATTCCACGGATTTTTTATAGTATAATTTACGCCATCTATGAAATAACATGCGCTATTTAAGTCTCAAACAGACCCTCCTATTAATATATATGAATATATAGTTTGTATTTTCTACTTAGCTCGATTTTTTAAACGACTTACAGTACTTTGCCTTTAACGCATCACATAGAGAAGACGATAAAGGTTATGTAGTAAAGAATTTGAAAATACATTTTTAATATATAAATGATAATGCTTATTTATAGACATGTAAATGATCCTTGCAATGCTACGTAGATTGTTTCCGAAAGATTACTACGTTTGCATTCTCCGCATCTGACCACAGGTTCAAATCCAGTGAATCAATTTAATGCAGTGGCTCGCAGTCCATTTAACAACAACTGTAGGACCGACACTTGGAGCTTATAAAGTAATTAAGTACATTCAAAGAAGTAGCACAAACAGGTCTACCATCATAAAATTAAAATTTCAGGAACTACTCGAATTAGGAATTCCTTATTTTTTAAGAAACACACATTAGGAGGACTTGGAAGCAAATTACTTTCACTGGCATTCTTTTAAAAATCAAAAATTAAGTTACATCGGGGTTATAAAAAATTATCCTGGTGCTGAAACAAACTAAATACTAAATTAGTGCTAATAACAAGCAGTTCTACATTTATCCACTAAGCAAATATAAAAAGTTCAGTGTCAAAAGAATGTAAGTGATTTTTTCTGCTTCTAGGAGTCGTAAGTTCGATTCCTGCTCATACAATGTGAGCTTTGTGGAGGACAAACACCGTGCGCGTGGGATTCCTCGGGCTTTTCCCGTTTCCTCTCACTTTCTTCATTCCACCAATTCTCACACCTCATCCATGTGGCTTGAGCCTAAGTTGTCTAAAGACCCTAAAAATTAAATTCAAATTTAAATAAGTGATCTTCTCCTTTTTTACCTAACCAATGGACAAAAAAATTACATATTGCTGCAAAACTTTAATGGCATGGATTTTGAACAAATAAATTGAATCTGAAGATAAGTTTGACATCGTGGTGACCATATGTAAATATTTTGACCTGTTTCATCTTACAATATTGGAACAGTGTGCAGAATAGACTCTGCTTCAAAGAAGAAAAAAACCTCTAAGTTTTCTCAGAATGCATGAAATGTCGCTGATTATATTGAATTCTGTCTAAACCGATAAATGTAGATAAGGAGAGCATGTACATTGAAACAAATAGTGTATAAGAAGATATTATTTATATTATGAACACTGTATCGCCAATTCCAACATCAATTTATAGAACATAAAGGCTTGTACGATGTTACCAAGTTTCACTTTCATTGCTTAAACAATTTAAGAATTACTTAATAGACACAAAAATTTGGCTTTCTCACGCATATCTACAGGGTGTTTCCGTATTTGATTAATGCATACAGAAAAAATAAGGATTAGGACCTGAGATCGAACTAAGAAAAAGCTGATAAAACGGGTGTCGAATATTCAGTATTTTCGGTGCTATAGGCTGCCAAATACATGGGGAAAAAGCACTTCAGAGCAGTTTATTTCGAATACGAGAAATCAGAGAGTAGGCGGTTCGGAAAATATTAGAGGAAGTCACACCCGGGATATCCAATAATGCATATTTGAAAATCCTACAAGCATGCAAGGGATTCACCAAAGGAACCAGGGGATTCCCCAAAAATCTTCCAAGTAAAGTGGGGTCAAAAACTGCATAAATGAGACACTTCTATACAGGTAACAATAATTCGTTTACCGGATACTTCAAGTAGATTCCTTATGCGGAGCGATTTTTAAAAATCATGCGGGATTACATAACTGTCAAAAGTATGAGTAACAATAATTCAATGAACAGTTACGATTATTTGTCCCAAAAGAAACAGTATGTCATTTCTTAGTGAAATTACGATGATTGTGTGAATAACAGATGCAGCGTAAGGTAAAATATGACCCCGTTGTTCAGGTGGGCAGTGCGCGGATCACGGTGCTGCGATGAAGAATCCCGGCTAGGCCATGAAACCTTGTCAACATTTAGAACTGTACAGCTTATTGAACCGAAAATCGTCCATAATATTATTGACTAAAATGTATTAGAAATGAAATATTGAGGGATGAATTCACAAAACATAATGTACCGGTATCAACAAAAATAACATAAAATGGAAAAGAACAAGGAATGTTCAAATTCGGTTGATACAACGTACATAATGCCCAGAAAGAATATCATTCCTTGTGATGATGCTCTCTGTATTTGTAAGGTTGAGTATGATACCTTAAAATGTGGAAATCGCGAAAGACTAAATTTCTATGCAAGAGTTCAATTGCAGTAGGCTGTCCTACTTAACAGAGGTAAAACACAATAGTATAACTGCTTGGTGGAGACTACGATCGCAGACATGAAATAAGCACAGGGGAGACGGCTCGAGTTTGTGTCCCACTCAGGACGAATATAAGGTTTTCAGAATGTTCACGTATTCCCTGTCCCATAATGCGAACACCGGACAATACACTGAACAGAGGCACTGACCGTTACCTATCCTATTTCAATCCACTGGAGAAAGCTCTCAGGGGGACTTCGTCGTTCATATGTAACGATGTGGAGAATTTTTCACCACGCATTCAGCAGTCTATAGCACTGAAAGTACTGAACATTCGACGACCGTTTTATCAACTTTTTGTTACAACTTCGATCTCAGGTACTAACCCTTAATTTTTTGTACGCATTAATCCTACTACCTGTATAAATTAAAAGTAGGTCTAGTCCAACAATCAAGTTATTCAATACAAATTGGAACATTATTCGTTGTATTGCAGCGTGTTATGCATGCGCAGCTCCATCAAAATCCTCGTCTAATAGAAAGAATCCTTCCGTTCTTACAAGACAGCTTTCTACCCCAAGAATTAAGTTGAAGTATCTGTACGAACACTATTGTGAAGTGTGATTGAGAAAAAAACTAGAAAAACCTTAACCAGGATGGTCGGTCGCTGGGATCGAACCCACAATCTCCAGAATCCTACGCCAACGCTCTACCACTGAGCTACGGCGTCTTGGTTAATATTCTCATTTAAGTCGGTAATAACTCAATTCACATTCCAAAGACAGTGGTACTGGGTTACTGCTTTAGAGTTCACAGCGCGAATGAAACTAAAATGAGCTAGAGAATAAATTAAGTTGTAAGGTTGTTATAGAACTGTTGGGTAATACAAGCGCGTAAGATCTGAAGTACTTGTTTATAATTACGTAAATTTTAAACACAAACAAGAAAGCTGGGTTAGCATATGTCCTCTTATATCCGAATATATCCTCTGTTTCGAACGTGCGTCCGAGCGGATTTTTTTAATATAATAAAATTGTCCCTAGTTTTCTATGAAATCTGAAAAACAAGATAACACAGAGTTCATGTCAGCTCTCTAGATGCCAGTTTAACACAGAGTCAGATTCATTGTACTTTCTTTGTATTTTGACTACATTTGTTCGCAAACTTGCCAAGTATGCCTCTGGATACGCGCATTCACACTAGTTGTATCAATACAAAGATCATATTTGTGAAACACTTCTTGGTACTGTTGAATTTGAAAGCTTGCATTACATTCTCTGTCGCCAGTTATTCAGGTGTTAACGATAACAACTAGAAACGGAGTTAGGTATTAAATGAAAGCGTTTTTTGGAAATGTTTCTCTTTTCTATTTAATGAAATACTGAAGTCCTGAAAGAAAGTATTAGAAATTATTAATTGAAATTGAAGATTACCTTTGATCTTGCAGTTGGGGAGAACATTGTAAATCTCTGATATTTTTCAGAACTATCAATCGTTTTGACTGCATTTTCTGTGCTTCCGTTTAAGGTAGGATCTCTGTAAAAGATAAAAAAATTGACACCATATCAGAATATCAAAAGTAATTATTTGATCATTAATATACATGAAAGATGAAACATGTTTCCTATTGAGGATTTCTAAACAGACATAAAAGAATCTTTCCTTTTATATATAACTTGCACTTGTTCTCTTTTTTTGTGGAAGTTATTAGAAGATACCACCTCCAGTGAAGAACATTAAGCTGATTAATTGAAGGTCTAGACGAAATCTCCACATCTGTTTATATTTTCAACAACTTCTCGATATATTTCTCCTCATTACAATCACCTATTTGGCAGTTAAGCGCATAATTTTCTGTTTCAGATGCAATTATCTTTCAGATCGCAAAAAATAAATTACTATAGTCCGTTGAGATGACTTCTTCTGTGAACGTGTAAATCTACCCTTGTATCACCCCTGTAAATGAAAATTTTAGTCACAAAACTCTTCGAGAAATTTCATAGTAAATCTATAATAGTTTATCAAAAGAAATTACTGATCCCAGTAAGAGCATCTGATATTTGGAGTGAAACTACAACAATGGACAGAATTTGTTAGTGGCTCGTAGCAATTTTGATAAAAACTTCAGAACAAAGTGACCCCATTTGAGAAATAACATAATATTTATTAACACTTCAGGCATATTGAGTAAAACAACCCGGCAATAGTAAATGCCATGCGGGATTGTTTATAATTGAGGAATAGAACCAATGTAACATACTTTAACGATTATATTCCATTTTTCCTCTAAAGTCAACAACTGAAGGAAAACCTTCAAGCTTAATATCACATTTCGTTTTTAGTAATCAATTTTCTTTTTAATGATCTCTACTATATTTGCTCAATTTTAGAAGCCAAACGCATTTCTTACTACTTTTTTTAGATACTCTGCGTTGGAACCTCGAAAGATTCCTCTGACCTTTCTGGAAATACAAGCGATGTAATATATTTACATGCTCACGTATCATTTTTTAAAATATTTATTATAATCACCTGGCAAAGCTCGCAATTAACTTCAACAAGACAAACAACCGAAATATAGTGTAACAGTTTCAACACTTTAGCAATGTCTTTCATAGGTAAATCCTAAACACTCAACGCAACTGAAAATATTTGTTATCTACTGTGATATTGAGAAATGGACATCGCATTGACTATTTCAATCAATAACAGGTTACTCCCAATTAAAAGAAGTTCTTGCAGGGTTTCTTTCTAAATATTCACAAGCCGCCTACATAATAAATCTGGATATGGAGTATGAATAAAATAACACCACCCCAATCGCTTGTCAATCATATTTAAACCTGCCAAGAAACGGGAGAGAAAATCCATCCAATTTAAAATCACATAACGTGAAAGGGTAGTAGAAAATTGAAAGAATAGTAACGTGAAGAGAGTGCTTATCAAAATACAGGTATTGTTTAACTGGTAACAACATAATTCTAATAAAGAAAGGTCTAGAATAGGTTCGCGCATCAGTCCAATCATAGTGGACTTAGGGACAAATAGATGGAAAAGATAGTGCTTAAAAAAAGACAAACTATTAATGTTTAGGCAGATATGTTGATGACTGCTTCAGAGTATGTAAAGGTTCTTTCTATCTTCTTCCAATTTTTATCACTAAGTCATAATCTTTATTACTCATTCCTTACTATTACTTTAATTACTTAATTATTTTACTATTGTTTTACTTATCATTACTATTCTCCATATTTTCCTCCTTTTTAACCAAGTCCCACACCTTACAATGTAAAAACTATATCTCTGAATTGGGAGTACAAAATACCAATTTTGTACTCCCAATTTTTGAGAGGCAGTAGCAAACCCAGGGTTGTGTTTTGAGGGACGGTTCTTTGCCTCCCAGTCCTTGGGAGGGAACAGATTAATAGAAACAGAAACGAAGGTAAAATATGAATCCCTGTGCCCGTCACTGATTCTCAAAAATTGGGAGTACATTATAGTATCTATTTTTCAGAGGCAGTGACGTACCAAGATATTCATATTTTACCTTCGTTTTTGTTTTGTTTCTATTAATCTGTTTCCTCCCAAGTACTGGGAAGCAAAGAACCGCCCCTCTAAACCCAACCCTAGGTTCGCCACTGCCTCTCAAAAATTGGGAGTACAAAATTAGAAATTTCTACTCCAAATTCAGAGGTACAGTTCTTACAGTGCACAATTTATTTAGTACATCTACCCACTCTGATTTATGTTCGTTGCCATTCCATTCCATTCTTTCGCATTATATCAATTTTCTTCTCTGTTTTCCTGTAGGTTCTTGCTCTTTGTTTCTTTAAATCGTCTTTATTTTCTCAGTTATTCTTCCTATACTTTCTATATAGGGTATCGCTTCTTTCATTTCTCATTTATTTATCTTCTTTACTCTCTTCTTCTTTGTTCCTTTACTTACTGTTCCTCTTTTTTCTGCCCTTCGCAGTTATTCTTTAGTTGGTACCATAGCCTAAATATATGTATATGCTTCTGTTTTTCATTAGTGTTAATGATTTCTACCTTTTCCTGTATGGTCTTTATACAACTGAAGACTTCGCTGCGAAAACCGGTCAAGTCCAATAATGAGAATTTTACGGGAGGAACAAAAATTCTTTCTCTTGGCTGTCTTTTTGCGCGAATCAGAGAAGCAGTGAGATAGTTTTAAAAAATAGATACGTTCTATGAAATTGTATAAACGGACTTGACCAGTTTTTGCAGCAAAGTCTACAATATTCTTCTTAGCAGTATCTTCAAGATCCCTCTTCTTATGACAGTATTTACTTGCACTTTATTGGGACCAAGATGTTACGAATCTTCCCTCATTTGTCTTTTTTAGCTTCAATAATGCGTATTCCTTCTACCTTCGCCTTGTTTAAATTTACTTATTTAATTTGAACATTACTCCAGTGAACGCAATACCGCCAAACACTTTTGGTTTCGCGTGATCGGGATATGAAAGTTGAGAAAGCGAACAGGGCATAAACATATGATGCCGGTCATATTTTATCGATATTTCTTTACTATAATAATTTTGTAGAAATGCCGTCAATGTGCATTGTTAAGATGATCAGAATACTTGTTAACAGTCTCCCTGTACATGCCTTGGGTAATACGAAATCTCCCTCTGGTTTTTAATGTAGAAATTTGACTTCACGAGATTCCGAAGTATGGAGTAAGCCCCATCATTTACACATTTGTAACTAGTAAAGCAAGTATATAGATTTGTAATTTATATTCGAGGTAATACCAAAAAATAATCGGAATGCCAACAGTGCACGCATGTGTGTTGTAGTTACAGATCGTGCCGCTAGGTGTTGTTAGCATAGGGTTTCCCACGGCAGTGTGCCGAGTGACATGACTGACATCAGCCTGCGTGGAGAGGTCCGTCCTTTTTGTGTTCCTCCTCGCAGCGTTGCGCGATTTTTGTGATGTGCGACCACAAGGAACAAAGAGTGAGCGTGAAATGTTTTCCCTTGCCAAAAACTGCACCTGAGGCCATTGATATGCTTCGTCAAGCTTTTAAGGATGGTGTTTTGCAAGAAATTACGAGTGGTTCCCCCGCTTCAAAAACGAAGACATGCCAACTGAACACCTCCCACGATCTGGCTGTCCTTCGACGAGCACAAATAAGTAAAACATAGAAAAAGTGCAGCAGGTCATTAATGAAGATGAACGCAAGATCATTTACATATTTCTAAAGAAACAAATTTGTCATGGTACCTGCCAGCAAACTTTATCAGAAGATTTGGGAATGAGACGGTTATTCGCCAACTTTGTGCCTTGTATGTTAACCCAGGAGCAGAAAGATAAATGCGTGTTGGCCGCTAGTTGAAGCATAGAATGCATAATGATCCAAACTTTCTTGCAAAGATCTTTACTGTGGGGTGTAGTGCCTGATACCATAACGACATCGTTTTCACTTCCAATATTAACGGTCTTCAAATGACCGAAAAATTCAGTTAAAATTGTACAGCTTTTGTTTTCTTAAAAATTGATTTCATGAGATTTCATCGGATGGCAGCGAGGAGTATTTCAATGAACAGAAAATGCATTTATTTTTAGTTTATACTCTGTCTTTCCATCAACGATTTGGTAAGTTCTACTTTTATTGTTTTAGAATGAAGCGTGTAATTGCGAATATGGAAAGCAATTTAAATTTAATGAAGGATTTTAGATTTGAATTTTTCATTTCGATTTGGAATCTTTTTTTTTTTATATATATATATATACGAATTGTAATCCTTTTCATTATTCTAAATTGCACAAGTATTGATATTTTCAAGAATAGTGATTTGAATTCTAGTAAATTTGGGCCCAACAAATTTTGTAACATTTCGGTTCTTTTCAATAAGAACTCTAGATATTTATCATTACTCCAAGAGCTAATTCAGTTTAATAAAATCATATTTGGATTTAATTATTTTCAATTCAGTTTGGAATACTTTCTAATTCAATTTAGTGCTTGTGAACATTTGATTCAATTAAATTTGAACAAGTATGTGTGTGAAGCGAGCTGTACTTTTGGACGATTGAAGTATTAACACTGTTGCCGGGTATTTTTTTAATTTTGATTTTGATATATATTACTTACAACTTCTCAGTATCCGCTCTGGTTTCGGGTCGTGTTGGCTGGTCGTGGGCGCTAATGTCCCGTATGTACCAGGGGGCCGATTGCTTTTCAGATTTGAAAAATAATAATGAATTTTATTTGCAAATTAAGAAATATTGAATATTTTTTACTGACGGATAAGAAGGCTTACAGGGGTTAGTCTTGGTGTTATGGGTACGATCCAGGAAGAAAACAAGCATCAAGCCAGTGGAAACATTTAAGTTCACAAAAATCGCAGAGTGCTGCGAGTAGGAATATACGGTACACAAAGTAACACTAAGGAAGAATAACTTCATACAGACTGACACCACTTGTCAAACAGACTTTGGAAACTACAAGCTAACAACACCTAGGGTCATGATCTGTAACTACAACACATACGTGCGCAATGTTGTCATTCAAGTAATTTTCGTGTACCCCTTCGTACATGCTTGGTAGTTATGCAACTTTTTCTACCATATTCTCTTTTATTTATCAAACTACAGTTTGGCGCTGAGCAATTACAGAGCTTTTCGTTACACGTGACAATTTAGTTATGTTGTATTTTAGTTCTAATCGCACAAAACGAAACAAAATTCCGGTTTTCTTTCCGTTTGTTTCCCTTTCAGTTACTAAAAGAAATATAACATGCAAAGGACTCTAGTAGTAGCGGTGTACAAATTGAACCATGTTCTATTTTCTCAAAATTGGTGCGAGATATTTTTAGTGTGTGATATAGAGAAGGTATCTGACCTATGGTGTAATTTTGGTTTAATTTGGACCAGGAAGAGGGGAGATATGGTATTTGTCGATAGCGCCCCCCGCAATGCTCAGTAAATCATGAAGCCATGTTAACTCACAGTCAGATACTTCTATAAGTTTCTATAAAGCCTCCTTCCAATGATAGTTTATGAAATTCCTGTTAAATATATGCCAAACAATGTATGCGTCATAATTGTAAAGTATTACCTCGTGCACCTCTAAACATGGCATAAGTAAAAGTTGCCTAAAGGCAATAAAAATAATCAAATTGCTCTCTTGAATCGGATGCAGTACAGAAATATATATATATATATATATATATATATATATATATAT
>JAGDQP010011398.1:0-13229 GCA_022664845.1 Lepisma saccharinum
GCTTTTGCAGTAACTGGAATAAAGCATTTACAAGAAGCTAAGGTATTTTCGAAATTGCATATTTTGACCTTTTTATTGCATTTTTGCGTGCACATTTTAGGTATTTTAAGTATCCTTGCCCTAGAGTTACCAGTTTGTCTTTTCATCTGCATTTTGTCCTGTCACAACTGCATTTTGATTTTCCTTGTTGCCTTTAGATCTTCTGACGTTACTTTAACTGTCATTTGAACTCTTATCTTACTGATTGAACATGACCCTTTCTAATACATTTCTAATTGCCTCTTGATATTTGCTGTTTTCTTACTAATTACATTTTTCTTTGTACATACGTATTATTGCATCTGAGATTTCTTGCTATATTATTAAGTATATCTTGAATAGTTTTCTTCGTAACTGTATTCTCATCTACTTTGCTGTCATCCTAATTAAATATTGATGTTTCTCTTATCTTGCTAATCTCATTTTGAGCTTCCTAAAAATAATTATCACTATGAAAGTAATAAGCACAGGCCTCGGTAGAGGTGAAGTATTCAATTACAGTTCTCAAGCAACTACAAAAATAACCTTGCAATAGGTTACTATTTAAGTAGAATAACCCAATCACCATGTTAGGATTCAAACAATCACAATAACAAGATTTACTGCTTACTTAAGCAACTAGCCAGCAATTCGAAACGTATCAATATTACTTCCAATCAGAGGGCTAAATATATCAAAAGCTCATGAACTTTATGTTTCGTTCAACATGCACGTAACTCCAAGTGAGATTCTAGCATCTTGAATCTCAATCGGTAACTTTCTTTTGAATATTATCTCGGTATTGCTTTGGCCTACGTCGAGCGTGATTTTTCCGAACGAATTGGGTCACAGGTTCATGAATTGGAATCACATTTCGGACAGTATGTCGAGTGCGCGATAGTAAACGAAGAGCGGGTAGAAAAAGTTAGGTTAGATTTTTTTCTTCATTATACGCGATCCATATCACCTTTCACAGACACCACCTGCGACTTCTCCATTTACAGTTCCAAATGGAATGTCCGACGTATAGTAAAGAGAAGCCATTATTTCTACTCGGATCTTACTACATAATCATTGATACTTTAGTGTTGTTTCCTATTATTTTGTAAATGAATCATCGTAAGCCTATAATAAATTCTAAAATGCCAAAGTAATATTTTATTTCAATGTTCATTGAACAGAACTCCAACCTAACAATCCATAGATATCGATATTAATTGGATATGTTGCTGCTGTTCACACTTGTGCAACTATGGCGTTGCCGTATAATCAGTACTACTTTCCGTCAACTATAGAATTTATACTACTCACTTTCAAAATTGCATGAAATCGTAAAACTCAACTTATTAAGTTTACCTTATTATGTGAGAATTTTACCTTTTTCTTTAACATGTTGAAGTTATCTATGATAACACCAATGAAGAGATTCAAGGTGAAAAACGAGCCACAAACTATAAATATGACAAAATAAACGTATGCATAGATATTGTGCTCCCTTTCTGGTTGCAAATCTACATCTCGAGCATCCACAGCATCAGCCATCACTTCCATCCATCCTTCAAATGTTGCCTAAAATACAGAATCATAATGTTGTTAACATTACTACCGTATAACTGATTAATAAGAAAATAAGATAATGAAGACCTCAGTGCAAGGAGAGAGTAACTCCAATTTTGGTTCAGAAAACAAAATTAAAAGTAGTTTTAACAATATATATATTTATATTTATAGGGTGTGGCATAAAAACAGACCTTTTTAATATAACGTTTTACAATAAAAAATATAAATACATTTGAAAATATGCACAGTTACGTTCAAATTCTGAGAATGACGCCCTGCGCGTGATCAGCATTTCAACGTTGACATTCAGATAATCTGCGACGGAAATCGTCCATGACACGTTCAAACATGTGAAAAGAAATGTTTCTAATTTCAGCACGGGTATTGTTTATTAGCTCCCCGTGAACTACATCAACTCCCGTTACACAAAGTTCACAGTGTGCTGTGCAAGCTCCTTAATGACAATAATTTTCCCTTTCAATTTCGAGGATGAGCATGGACGAGAAGCCACGGCCACATCTCAACGGTATGTCGGCATGATTAAACACATTCGTCGCACGTGAACCTGTGCACTTACCTTCAAACGAGCAATTTTGGTTCCAGTGAGACTGTGCTGCATCTTACTGCACACGAATTTCAACAGAATCCCTGTACCGGCGTTTCAAAAACCGCATCGTTTCACAGTGTGTTCATATTTCACAAATGGAAATGTGTAAGGATGCACTTGACGTTTTTGTAATTTTTTTCATAATATCACGTAATATAAGTTTCGTTGCATTAAAAAATGTCAGTTTTTATGCTACACCGTGCATATTATTTTGGAATAGATATCAGCTTGAACTCTTGACACAAATATAAAATCTGTAACATTTAATGATAAAACGTATCTCGTGACGAACAAAGAAAGTAACCGAACATTTTAATTTAGTTAAAACCTTGTTTCGTAACAAACACCACTAAGTTCTTCGCATTTTATTCTTTGCTCTATTTCAAAACAGTCGTATTTTTTTTAACGTAACTTATTGTGGGCAGTATAGGTTTACAACTCAAATTTTATTTGATCGGTTAACGCGCAATAATCACAGTGATACTGATTGAATATAAATGAACAGGAATACAAAATAATACACTTTATTGCACAATAAATGAAAACAACAATAGTAAATGATAGAAATCAAACTCAATAATAGGCTTCTTTGGTGCGAGGAAGTCCTTAGTTCTGAAAGAGTCCAACACATCCATACTGTTTTGATATCTTTGTCCCGTGTGGAAAGCAAGAAGGAAAACTCGTCCAAACATATCGTAGTTTGAAAAAAAATAATTATCCAAAATTACGGATCCTGTTGAGACCATGTAATTTTCCACCTAGGTCAAAATGAAAACCATCCGATCGGACTACTGAATCAAGACGAACCTGAATTTGGAGTGTTGAAGCATGAAATTATTATAAATTGTCTTTAAAACGATCACAAGAAATACATTAATATAATAATGCTTATTGTAAATGTTTTCTTTTTCGGTTTTATAAACTAAAGGTTATGTTTTTGTGTTGATTAATACGTAACGCAACTAGATAATATAGTAACGTAACGTATTTTCGAGCAGAAATTTAACAGCGAATTTTGGATTTTAATTTACTTCATGGGTTAATTTATCTTTATAAAAGGAATCCTCCTCGGCATGTAAAAAGTGGAAAAATACATACACACACACATTCGCTAAAGGAGATTCATGGTTTAGTTTTCCTTCAATCAACTAATTTTACTCTGGTGCAGGAACTTCCTTCGCTCCCGATAGCCGTGGAAGGTTTTTCTCTCGCCTTTATCGAGGCATTATGTACGGAGTCCACCGGAGGAATTTTCTACAACTAATTGGAAACAAAAATAGTTTAGTTCTACCGCACTGAGTTTCCATTTCGGATAGGAAGAATTTGAATGTTATTATAGACCTTTAGACAACTTTGGCTCAGGCCGAATAGATGATAATGCGAAAATTTGTGGAAGGAAACTGAAGAACCCCGAGAAAACCCACGCACAATGTTTTTGTCCACCACGAAACCTATATGGCACGACGAGCCAGGATTGAATCGGGAACACCACGCACCAGAGGTGAGCGCTGTATCACTGAGTTACCATTCTGTTACGAAGGAACAACATGGTTATCTTAAATTGGCACTTCGTAATGAAACCTCTACACGTCTTATTTTATATAACTGAATCCTTAGAAACAAACACATGATAGGAAATTTCACAACAACTTTATTGACATTAAGGTGCGTGTTAAACTTAACTTTTTCTTAATGGATTTCAAAGAACTGTCAGATTACATTAAATGTGTACTACTTAATATAAAAAAAGCTTACGTAATATTTGAGCTCTATTTTTTTAAAACATATTACCATATACAAATATCCTCTCACACTGTGTGTTGAAATCACATTTTTTCCCCTATTTTGTTAACAGCTTCAAGATTACTAAATGAAGATAAAAAATATACTTACTACTTGAAAAAGAGCTAAATATGCATTCCCCACATTATCAAATGTAATTTTAGAATTTATCCACGAATAGTTTTTCAACCAACATTCGTATTTATCATTCACTACCTGAAAAGCAAATATTAAACACGTTTAAAATATTGATGGATGAACTGTAAAACAAATATTACACACAGCCTAAGTTAGAAAGATTGATGACATAAATAATAAGATTTTAATTTCCAGTTTTCTTTGACTTCAACTAAAATCTTATAGTTCAAATCCTTAGAAATATATAATCTATGTAGCATGTCTGATTGAAAAATATAACAGTTCATTGTCTTGAAAATCTTTGCAAAAGCTTATCTTATGTTGCGTTACCTCTGGTAGGAAAATATAAATTATTGGGAGTTACTTTCTAATTTCTATCTGATATCTGGTTAGAAATAACCAGGTAATTTTTTTAGAACGAGCGCGCATGTCTTTTAAATGTGATTAAATGCCCTTATTTTCTTTGATTTAACTCAAACAAGAATGGTTCTCTGCTGTAATGAAAAAACATGTACGCACAAACACCAGTTGATATTGACAGACTGATAAAAATTGTCTGGATTGACACAGAATCGAACTCAATCCATCCACTTGTCTGGCAGGTGCTCTATCACTGAGTCACAACTTTTTTCCATCTCGACTCGTCTTCACTTACAAGCGTTTCTCGTAAACAGGATTAAACAACACATGCTCTTGCACATAGTATCCCCTCGCACTCGAAATAAATCCTCAGATAATTTACAGTGATTAGTCAGGAATAAGCAGAATATTTTTTTTTAATAATAATAATTATGCCGTTGTTTCCTACAAGTATCCTACGATCATATTTTCTTGAGTCCCTCTTTATGGATATTTCAAACTGTTGCGTACGTTGCATCTGGTAAGTTACATTGAAGTCTATCATACATCAACACAACTGAGCTAAACACTTTACTACTGAATTACTTATCATTTGAAAGACGTCAGTATTTGTCGTTTTGAACAGCAATTTGTTTTCTAATCGATCAAGTAGCATGATCTACTTCTACGGGAAGTTCGATCTACACTTGGATTTCAATCCTAGAGTGCGGGTGTACTTAGATCCCACTTGTCACTAAAGTACCTTCCTTACCATTCTATCAAACTTTCAAGGGAGTTGGATTATAGTACTTCGCTATGAGTGCCAACAAAAAGGATTATTTTCTATTCGAAGCACCACACTATCAAGGCGTATACAAAGAAGGGTGTGCAAGACTATGAACAGAATATTAATAAATATGTTATACATACTGGCTATCATTTTCATTTTAAATTGTTATTCTTAGTAACTATACATATATTTCGTTGGATGAATGCAAGAAGGTTCAAACTTCCCTTTCTACTAATGAATTTCATCGGGTGCGATGTTACATGGATCTGCCGGTGGAGTCTGGAGGAACATTAATATTAAAGCTTAGAATTGCTTTAAGTTAGGTTCCAATTTTGAAGACTCTTTCACTATCGACATGGTTCTACTGGAAAGTAATTAAAGTATATTGTACAACCTAGTTAAACACTAGATCCATAACGGAACACAATACAAATTGCTTTAGGTTAGGTTCCAATTTTTAAATCACGTTCATTATCGACATGGTTCTACGGGGAAGTAACTAAAGTATATCGTATAACCTAGTTAAACCCTAGCGACTATCCATAACGCAACACAATACGATCTTTCTTTCTTGTATGACATCTTTATTTCTTACAGAATTTTTCAGGAACTGTTTAACCTCATTTCTTGGAATCCACTGAACAGTAACATTATTTCTGCATATTTCTTTCACATATTTATATGGACCATTCTACACATTAAATATTAATGCCTTAAATGCTATAGAACTTCAATGATCCAACATTATTTAACTGTTTACAACAAATCCATTAAACGTGTCTGAACTTATTTATCAGTAGTGATATGTCAAAAGCTTAGCAATAATTGTCAGTAGATGTTCAATCCAAAAGCTCTTAGAATTACATATTTAGTTGAAATATCTTTTAATGAAAGTTTTATTTTTCATACCTTGACAGTTAAAGAGATTATTAAATTTTCAGGAACTATCTTAAAGGTATAGATTACGACCCCACCCATCTTGGTATATTATTTCAACTGACTTATATAGAGCAGTTTGCAATTATGGGAACAAATGTTGGGAGGTGATTATTCACACTGAAAATGTTATTTTCACATAGGTTAGAATTAGATTCGTTTTTGAGATACAGGTCCAACTTCGAGCCTAAAATAGACTGGTCACAATGGTAAATAAGTAAAATGAACATTACTCGATAAATCATACAAGATGTATTAAAGTAAAATCACGTTTCTGTGAGTATCACTAGTTAGATATTATAAATTAAAAACCTTACGTCACTGGGTTAACAAGTGTTGCCAACCTGATATAAAAAAACTATTTTTCAAATGCCACTTCGTCAGTTTCTTGGGTATTTTGTATCCCCTAGTGATGACAGCACAGAAGACAATGTTGCAAACTGTGATTACTATAAAAGATCGAACGTTGGAAATATTTACTTTGAACATTTTACCTTGAATATTATGCACAATTTGCAACACTGCCTCCTCTGCTTCGGATATAATGTTTATCATCACTAATGGATACAAAATATTCAAGAAACTGATGAAGTAAGTGGCATTTGAAAACAATAATACCGTTTATATAAGCTCCTGCGTAGCCTAGTCGGTAGCGCGCTCGACTTCAGTGCGAGCGGTCCCGGGTTCGATTCCCGGTGGGGGCTCAAAAATTTCGGTGTTGACCCAGTATCATGAGGACAATTGGGGAGCTGCTGTGAATAAAATACAGTGGCGATCACAGTGAGAGCTTCGGCTCTCCTCTCCCAACCCGTCTGGTCAGCGTGGGAGCAGTAGACCAACTCCTCCCTTCGGGAAGAGGCCTCATCCACTAGTGGATTGAATATGGCTGTGATTTATTATATATGTATATATATATATATGTATGTATGTATGTATATCTATATCAGGTTGACAAACCGGCAAACCTGATGACGTCAAATGTTAACTTGCAATATTTAGAAAATAAACTTTTTTCTTGTTTTGGTCCTTCAATTTTGTACCCATAATTTGGAAACACCCTGTATAGAGATTATTTTACTTTTTTTGTGTCTCTCTGAACAGGATTTATTAAGTTCTGTTTGGAATACTAGTTTTTTCATGGTTATTTTAGCATGTTGAGTTTTCTTAATACGCATTCATATATATGAACACAATGTATATTTAGCAGTTAACCAGTAGCGATTCATGGCTTTCAAAAAGTGTAGGACTTCCCGGCCTCACTAAAGTATTCCCAGTAGGTTCGGTTCAATGAGAAAGATTCGGTTTTTTAAATCTGAGGATTCATCTGGCACATCCTCGGTTCAGACGTATTACTTATGCTTTTACTTAAGTAAATTCCATACAGGGATATAATATTTATTTTTTTAATAATTAAAGTTAAATATTAGAAATCTTTCTTTTGCCTGTAGGAAGCTGCTCCTCAGATTCTACATAGACTCGCTTCTGCAGTTAACTAGACAAAGATAATATATTGGCCATGTAATAGATACGTGTAGATAACATATTACCCTTGTGAAACAATTCATTTTTTATAACAACTTGTCAAGGTATACGTAACAAAGAATTAGGTGAAGATATACCGTAAAAAATCCACTTCTGATAGAACATTACATATAACTCAATGAAATGAACAAATCAAAATGGCGACCATGACAATTTCTTTCATTGGTCTTTTACTTTAATTAAATTATCTAATTTTAAGTACCGTACTTAATGACTCACGGTGACGCTATGTCGTGTACTGAAGAAAGTTGAAAATCATTAAATTTATGTGATAGTATTCTGTTTACTTACTTCTACAGGCAAAAGTTCATTATCTTCATCCACACATTTGTAAAATTTCCCACCAAAAAACTGCACTCCCATTATAGAAAATATCAACCAAAATACAAGGCACACAAGCAACACATTGAAGATGGAAGGGATGGCATACATCAGGGCATTCACGACGATCTGAAACAGAAATACGACAGAGTCTTAGTATATAATTCATTTGGAGCACTAATAAAAATTACATCGCTATTACGAACTCGACTGATAACACTAACTCTTGAACTGAACTGTTTCCATATAGTGTCTGCGTCTGTACAATCAGATGAAGGGCTATAGACAAAAAGTTTTGAAGCATGTCTTTAGAGATTATTTCCAAAACTTGTAGAGATGTCCCTCCTGTGTGCAACATCTATGAACGAAAATTAAAATTAGGTCGGGTTACCCCCACCAAAAAAAATCCTTCTCCGGGATAAAACTAGGGAACCATTTTTGCTAACGAAAAGTGATATTTTTTCAAATATCACCCTTCTTTAGCTAAATCTTTCGAAAAAGATTTTCGAAAAAAAAAAAAGTACGTAACATTATTGTGCATATATCTACATGTCAACAAATATATATGCGAAATGTCAACATATTTATTTTTACAATAAGAAAAGTTAGTTGTAGACATGCGTCAAAGCTTTTGTCCATAGCTGTACAATGAATGATGTGCGCTGCTTGTTGTTAAGAACGATCGTTAAGTTTTCGAAATTCAATGGGGAATTAATTTATTTATGTAATGGAAATCTGGGCAACTTTTTAATATGTAAAAAATCCTGATAATAGCTCTCTCTATTGTCAAAATATCTAACTACAATTAGTTCAGCAGTTCTCAAAGGACATTTAATTTTTACGTGCACACAGATTAATAGTTACAGGATGACTAAAGCAGAATATTTGTCAATAAAATTTTAGACTTCTTTATTGCTTATTTTTCCTCTTTTCATGTGATTTTAGAACTAGGATAAATATATTAAATCAACATATATTATTATCTGTCACCCCTAAATATTTTCAAACTGGTAATCAATTGGTAGTTACCAAATATTCTGAGTTAACAGTTACCAATCATTCTGATAGAACCCAAACTGTTATCAGGATAAGATAAAGATAAAATGAATTTTATGGGCGGTAACAGCACTATGGCTTACACCCTTCCTGGTACGGGGAAGTCCCTTGTCTTTGTTACATCTAAACTTAGCTGTTAAGAATAAAACAATAAAATCATATAAAAGCTGAAGATGTGAAAGGTCTTCAGAAACAGTTTAGTGGTGTAAATGGCCAGTTTAACAATTAATAAAAACTAAAGATGTATAGGGTCTTTAGTATAACAAGTTAAGAACGAGAAGGGTGTAAATGGACCTTCGCAAGATAAAAGAATAATACAGCATAAAATTTAACAGCTAAAGCGCATAATCATCTCAAATAGACGGATGTTTCTCGAACGTACATAAAAACTCTCCGCGACATATCTGGTTAATCTCCTAACAATGTCACTGGGGATCTTATAACGCTGGCTGAGATGATTATATCCTGGACAATCTACAAGAAGGTGAAGCCATTGGGATGAAGATCAAGAAAAATATCACATTCTAAATTTAGGCTTAAATTTTGGTTTCCCTATCCTTCCCACGTGATTCCAATCCGTATTCATCAGATTGTCCTCTATCATGTCTGAGATCCAAGGTTCTATGTGAGACTCTTCCTGAGCAGTTAAAACATGTATTAGAAGCTTAATGCTTGTCGCAAGAGGTGAAGCTCATGCAAGTTTTGAAGTTTTATTGTGACTAAAAGTAGACTTAGCCCGTGGAGTTGTAGAACTCTACATAGGTGTATGTTGTCCCGCAACCTGCGTAGGCATATCTTGAGGAGTCTCTGAGCCTCTAGGAGGCTTCGGAGGGTCTACAGGTACACGATACTCTGTGTTTAACAGTCTGGGTGAAAATAGAGGCAGTTTTAACTGGTGTTCTTTCTACTACTTGTTAAAACGTCACAGATGGAAGGGTGCGCTGAGACTATTTTAATCGACGTTTTGCATCAACAGCAGATATTTTCCCCTAGTACCATCAGCTCTCGAAATCGCTTTTCCTCTTTGAATTCCGAGCAATGACGCGACCAGTCCGTGTGTTCACCCCTGCAATTAACACACTGAGGTGCAAGGATCCGCACTTTGGGCACTGGTTCCGCAAATTACACATACAGCGGAGGTCACGTTACATGACGTGCTGGTGTGTCCATAGTCCTGACATTGAAAGCAGCCGAACGGACTTGGTATATAAGGACGGACAGGTAAGCGATAGAAAGCTGCCTTCACATCCTTAGGGAGTTGTGGTATGGTAAATATCAAAATTAGAGACCCCATGGGTTGGAGTTGGCCAGTCTTTCTGCTGTTGATGCGTCTAACATTGACTACGCCTTGACTGGCGAGTTCTCTTTTAATCGTCTCCTCAGAAACGTCTTTAAGATCCCAACAAGATATTACTCCCTGTGTAAAATTCAGTTGGCGGTGTGGCTCAACTTGAACTTTAAGTGGTCCGATTGATGTCATCTTCAGGAGATTATTTGTCTGTTTGTCGGTAGATGTCTCCACTAATAAAGTTCCATTGTGAAGCTTTTAAACAGGGTTTAGCTTGCCTGCAACATAATTCAGATGTTTTTGTGTAAGGAAAGGTTAAACCATCTGGACTTTCTATTTCGTTCTTTACTTTAATTACAAGATATCGTGTGATATTCAGTACGATACCTGTCTGTTCCCCTACAGCTTTATTTTCTACGTTGTCACTGGTTGATTCACTAACTGTATGCGCATTCTTATTTTTATCCTCAGTGACTCTTCATTCTCTCTCTTATTCTTATACTTCAGCTTGTCTGTCCGCGAAGGCGACTTGTTGTTAGGATATTGTGGAGCCATGATGAAAGAAACCCGTCTTCGTTCTGAGGAGCCAACGAGGTTGCCGGGTTCTACCCTCATCACCCTTGTCAGCAAGCTGGCGAGGCGAAGTCGTAAATGGCTTTGCGTCAAAATCACTTGCACTCCCGACTGACGGATACTTGGGACACCCACTCCCCATAAGTGTTGGCGAGATCAAAAGTCCGGGTAGCTCTCCAATGGCGCACTTCCTAGCCTCAACGAGCTAGACCATCCAAAAAAATCTACTGCTAAGAACTAGGGCGCTATCCAATGGGCCCAGGAGCCACCGTCAATGTAAATACATCCTAAAACATCCTCTTTTTTCGTTACTGGGAGGCATAAGTCGTAGCAGAAGAGATGATGAAATAATGAATCGGCTGTGGATGAAAAATGAAGTGAAATGAAATCAATTCCACCCTGCTAGTCCTCCTTTTGAGCAGCGACGATGTTTAGCTGCCGCGGCTGATTGCAGCCGGCAAAAGCCGACTAGACGATGGAGTCGCCCATTCCCTACGCCGTTCTTGACTGACTGCAGCCGGCAAAAGCCGACTAGCCGATGGAGTCGCCCTTTCCCTACGCCGTTCTTGACTGATTGCAGCCGGCAAAAGTCGACTAGACGATGGAGTCGCTCGCCCCTTCCCTACGCCGTTCTTGGCTGATTGCAGCCAGCAAAAGCCGACTGGACAGGAGTTAAATATCAAAATATAATTATATGAAAGAGACATGGATTAAATAAAGATGTAGTGAGTACAAGATCGAACGAAATAAGACATGAGTTTTAGAATTCGCTAATGTCTATTTTATATAGTGTAAGAATTACCAAGCTAATACAGCAATTATGAAGAAAAAGTATTGTGGAATAAACGCCAGCGAGATCCAAAAAAATTAATTACTGGGAAAACATGAACGAATATTATTGATATCGTTTTGTATTGATATCGTTTGAAAGTAGCGATGGAAATAAACTCTTACAAACGGCAATAGTATTGCGAACATTTTTCAGAAAGAAAAAAAAAAGTGAATTACATCTTCATTATGATAATCCAAATTGTACTGAAATCATTTTCTTGCAGACACTTGATAAAAGCTGATATATCTTATATTATTTGTTTTCATTCTTATTGATGTTAAATTATAAATTTTAATTTTACATTAAATTTCTTGGTTTCACATCACCCTGGGTATATTCTGTTTTAGTTCGTAATTTTGATTCGTTTTTCGTAAATAATTGTAATTTCGTAAGCATTGAAAATAATTTTACTTTGATAAAATTTATGAGGTAAAGTCTTTTTTCATATTTACTAGTAGAAATTCCGGATTTCGCCTTTTGTCACGGATTCAGAAAGGATTATAAAATGACTTACTTGTCAACAATAGATAAAAAAATCCACAATAACACGACACTCAAACGGATTTCGAATTTATCAAGAGACTAAATTTCCGTTTATTTTTATATTAAAACACTTTGAGTAGAGTATTGTCTAAATGTGTACTTTACACAAACCTTACATACTCCAACACTCATTCTGACATCAATGGACGAGGTTTGAAATAACTTAGAAGCTAAGGAAATCATTGTATTTGTATCTATGTAGAATAATTGTCAAGAAACAAAGACAGAAACCGAAAGAAAATGCAAAATAATTCTTTAATAATATAACTTCCTTAGTTTTTCTAAATTTAAAAATCTGATAATGATACTGATACGCCTTTAAAATCATTATTTACGATTTTTTTGATCAAGAGAAATAAACTGATACGCTCTTTAAGATATGTATCTAATATGATTTAGGCCATTTTTAAGATTTACAAACTTGAATTATGTTTTCTCAGGCAAAAGTTACTCCACCATATTAAGACATCAAGATACATGAAATTTCTAATGAATTTCGAATATAACTTGGCAATAAATAAGTTTTAAAAAATCAAAAAGGGAGAATCAATAAACTTACTCTCATTCCTTGCCATCTTGATATAGCTCGAAGTGGACGAAGCGCCCTCAGGGTTCTCAGGGAACGAAGCACTTTAAGATTTTCATTCTCTTCGATTAGTAAGCTAAATATTGAAACCTACAAAGAAATAAAAATACACTAAAACAAAGATTCATATTAATAAAGAAATGGATAATAAATGAACTTGATTTAAATTAAGTACAGGAAACATAATCTTGATTGCAAATCAGAACTCAAAACTAGGTCAAAAAACATCTTATTGTTTTAAATGCATTTACTTTTAAATTTTAATCTCGTTGCTACAGATTTTCTATTTAAAGTTTTGCGGATACTTCATTTTGTCAA
>JAGDQP010011398.1:35608-53086 GCA_022664845.1 Lepisma saccharinum
TGTTAAAATCTTTCAATGAACTTTCCAATAATTAGCTAAACCAATCTTGGATTCAGGTCCAATTCCAATGTCTATTTACTGTTCAAATCTAGTATTTTTGAATGTTTACGTCATCTCTTTCCCATGGTAAAAGTAAAAGGCGAAGGTAAGTGGGTATCTACAAAGACGACGACATTATGTCACTGCCAATAAAACACTTATTGCTTAGCGTATGACACGCCGACTGCGTTTTTCCACCTACAGAATTAATTATTATTTTTTTTTCTTCAAAACGTGATCACTTGATCCGTTTTAGTTCGTATATAAGTTTTTTTTCTCACAGTGAAGTTACTTATTGTAATTTGTCTTTCACATTTTACCTTGAGAAAGAAGACGTCTTCGAGAGAACTTGTTTTGAACAAATTGACACTAAACCAGTTATCGATTTATTTATTATATCAACAGTAGTATTGAGTTATTTGCATTATTGTTTTAGAATCTGAAGTCATATTTACATTGTCGTTTTTATTACCACGTAGTTGTGTTTTAATGGTCTTTAAATATAGTAAATGTCAAATGGGAAGCTTTGCAATTTGGAAACAAAGACAGATGCGTACAGGAATATAAGAAATTGTCTCAATACAAGTATTGACGAAGCTTTGATATAGTTCACATTAAATGGGTTATGTGTGCAATTATGAAGAATAATATCTCTTTGAAATATTTAGTAACGTACTAATATTCTGTTTTACAAAACTGTAACCTAGTTTCCAAACAAGAAATATGCCTAATTATTAATAACCTAACCTAGTATGCTTTGGTTATATTTACGTTAAAACTATAGTTGGATATATTGCAATTCAGCCGGTATTGATGCAGACTTAACTTAATCTACTTATACGAGAAACATAACCCAAGTACCAGAACTCTTCGGTATTACTTTAGCTTACGTCGGATGTGATTTTTCCCAAACGAAATAAGTCAGAGGGTTATGAATCGGAATCACGATAATGTTACGTCATAGTGACATGTTTATTTCGATATCACCATTGATGTTTTGCTATAAAAATGTGTCGAGTGAGCGAAGACGGGTTAGCAAAAAATCAGGTTACATTTTTTTTTTTTTCATTATACGCGATGCAGATTGCCTTTAAGAGACACCACCTGTGACTGTTCCATTTATGGTTCCAAATGAAACGTCCGACGTATACTAAAGAGATGCCCAAACTTTCTCACATAGATATTTGTACGTTAACTTTTAAATACTTGAAAATTAAATTGTGCATAACACGTTGCATATGTTTTCAAAATACATTTTCATTAGACAATTTCTTTCCTTTTTGGTAACTTCTTGTTAATTAGTAACTCTCTTTGTAATAATACTAATTCTGATCTTTAAATCATTCAAACTAAGTAATCATGCAATATGTCAGCAATCTTCAATTTGACAAAAATACAAACATAAAAACAACTTAATGTTAGCCTGAGCTTTGGATATCTAAAGGCTATAAATAAAATTCAAATTCAAATTCGAAACCTTCAGGTCTTATTCTATCAATCAAATACAAACTTTATCAAATTATACTGTACTATTCATATTTAAGGCGAGGTAGTAATTTCATTCCCTGTCCCTTTAAAAATGTTTACTTTAAAAAAAAAAAAGATTACGGATTCAAGATTCGAACTCATTGAAGATCAGGAAAGATCTCAGTCTTTTCGTTCGCTCAAGCAATCATGTGACAGTGACTACGTGGAACAACATAATTTACATACTACTAACCCATAATATACAAAGTACATCTACTACTAGGCGCAAATTTTGATTTATTTGCTGTGGTTAAGTAAATTAGTACATTGTAGCTAAGTAAAAAAAAATATATTTTTTATTTTAAGAAACTTACCAGCCTTAATCCTCTAAGAACTGATAAACTATCAATTAACTCAAACGCCAAATCTAACAAACTCGCAGTAACAATAATAAGGTCAAAAATATTCCAACCACAATTAAAAAATTCTTTGCTGAGCGCTAGAAGTTTCATGATGCATTCTAACGTGAATATCGATGTAAAAATCTGAAAATAAAAAATATATATAACATATTAGAATTTACAAGTTTCATAATTCTAGTTTCCGTAATTAAGGAACGTATAAAGAACCTTTTCCAATATATCTTACAAATAATTTCAAAGGGAAAAAAAATAGTGCTATGGGTTATATTTATGTAGAGAAATTTTCTTTACTTTTACACATATGTATGTGTTTCTGTAAAGTACCTTACTAACCGAAGTATCATTGCAAAAAGTAAAATATAGTATCTTCAAATTCTTTTCACAAGGTAATTTCCTTCAGATCGTTTAAGAAGAAAGGTTCGACATTAACCTTTACTGACGGCGCGTGTTATAATATTAAATATTTTGAGACTTTTTGGATTGTACTGTTTGTATTTTTCCTTTAAGTCAAATTTCCGGGCTGTACTTAGTTCGGAATGAACACGTACGATCCATTATTTGTAGACCCACTGAAATTATAAATTAAAGAAAGATTTAAATGAACATAATAATAGCAGAGAAACTAAATTGGAATTTTTGAAAATGAATACTTTTTAAAATAACAAATTTCTTACGAGTTTTGTTACATATGATTATGTCATCTATATAATATTACTTCTCTTAGAGGTAAACAGGCGCATGCCGGGTTGACACTTGAAATAAGACTCTGGGTTTTGCGTTGCCCATCCTCTCCCCTACCCTATCTCAGCCTGAGCCAGAGATACCTAAATACCATAAATAAATTTTATTCAATATTAGCATAAGTGAACAATTTTTGTTTTGTGTCACATGATATAAAGATGTTTATCTGAATGACTATTAAGGTATGCCGTATGTTTATTAAATCTGGATTTGAGAAAGATTTTAAATTTCCTGATAAATTTCGAAGTTTTTCATGCACCATTCTTATTCTTTGTAACTATTAGCGTCTATTTAGTGCCTACCTGCCTGACGATTTGCAAGACTTTTTAGTGCCTATTTTTCAAGATTTTCACTGCCTATTTACCTGCCTATTTTTCAAGGTTTTTATTATCAATTTTCAAGTTTTGATGTGCCTATTTTCAATTATTAGCCATTCCCAAGGTTTTAGTGCCTACCTGATTGCCGATTTGAAAGACTTTTAGTTCCAATTAAGATTTTTCAGTACCTTTTTACCTACCTATTTTCAGTACTTTTAGCGCCGTTTTTCAAGAGTTTAAGTGTGAATTCTTCAGTTTTTCTCCTACCTATTTTCAAGATTTTTAACGGCTATTTGCCTGACCATTTTTCAAGACTTTTAGTGCATATTCTCAAGATTTTTAGTACAAATGTTTAAGTTCTTATGTGCCTATTTTCAGTTTTCAGTTTATTTCTAAAATTTTAGTGCCTACCTGCCTGACGATTTGAGACTTTTAGTGTCTATTAAGATTTTCAGTGCTTGCCTATTTTCAGGATTTTACTGTGAATGCCCAAGTTATTACATATCTATTTTCATCTTTTAGCCTATTTCCAAGATTTTAGTTCCTACCTGCCTACCGATTTATTGCCTATCAAGACTTTTAGTGCCTATTTGCACGTATATTTTCAGGACTTCTAGCGCATATTTTGAAGGTTTTCAGTGCAAATTCTTAAGATTTTCTCGTGTGTATTTTTAGTGTTTTTAATGCCTATTCCCAAGTGTTAGTGCCTATTTTCAAGACTGTTCGTGCCTAGTTTCAAGGATTGAAGTTTTTAAACATTAAAATTCTACCTGCAAATACATAAAGAGTAGCTATACTGTAGATCAAATTCCCACTGATTTTAATGACGAATTATTCAAAACTTTCAACTTTAATACTGATCAGAAAATCTTAATGTCATGAAAGAATTAACAAGAAAGGAAGGAAAAAAAAAGTACCATGCATTTTATAACTTTCGATTTAGATACACAATATTAAACAAAGTCAAAGTTCGCAGGGTTTTTTTTTTTTCTGTCACACAGTATTAATTTTGTAGGTATTATTGGTTGGTAGTTTGAGCTCTTACTTTATTCCCTATATCCAGGGCTTGCCGAACAGACACACTCATACCATGGTGTTCCATTGCCAGGAACATTGTGTTGAGCACGATGCATAGCGTTATTAATAAATCAAACAAAGGATCTCGTACTATTTTATAAAGGCAATTCTGGAAGCGCAACCACCCTTCGTAATCCAAACAGCATTGAGCACATTTGTCGCAGTTCCTATCAGCTAGATCATCTGTAAAAAGATAAAAAGATTTACATTTGTAAATGATGTTCTGTTTGTCTATCTCTATTGAGATAGAAAATACTAATAGAACATTTATTTTATGTACCGGTGCGACAAAACTGATTATAAAACCTGAAGAGAAATCATAATGATTTTCTTACAAACTAGAATGATTACAAAAACTATAAATAGTTCTTTTCATTGTTAGGGAAAGAACAATCACAAAGGAAACAGAACTGAATTAGTGACAACATTTTTAGCAACAGAATTTAGAAAAGTATTAATAACTTAAACACGAAAGCAATTTTTTTTTTAGTAATTTTTTGTATGAAATTACAGCTCTATAAGGTATACACATTATTTCATTTATATATTAAAAAGTGAACATTATCTATGTTTGAAGATAAATAGGTTGTGTTTAATTTAAACCATTCAATGACTTAACTACTCAAGTCATAATTATTGCATAATATTCATCATTACAGATTTACAGTTACTAAAATCGCGTTTCCTTTTTTCGTAATAAAGATTTGAAAAATTACTTGACTACGCAACAACATTCATTTGTTTCAAATAGTTAATCCTTGTAATAATTTTAACAGTCTATTATTGACATTCCCTTTGTCAGATTGCATTCGTTTCCACTAGTTTCTTACAGCGACCACGACTTTAGTTCAAAGTACCGACCTGAGTTACTGAGGACAAATGAAAGATGCTATACAATGTATCTTTCATGTTGCAAGAAGTTCGCAAGGACTAATAATGTTAAGGAATCTATTCTTTATACCTCTCTATTCCTCAGAAAGATTAGAAATATTCCCGGAAAAGTACATATTACTCCCTCTCGCTCCAGGGAGGTTCTTCTGAAGAAGAAAAAAAACACACTGAAAACTTCAGTCAGAATGACTGTCGTGAATTTATTAGTCTATTAATTATAGGAAATAGACTAACCTAATTGTAACATTTAAACTATTTAAAATAAGCTTATTTTAATGTTGAAAATGAAGCCGGTACACTTCAAATGTACAATGAATAGTATCTAATAAGTAAGAAGCTTACAGCAAACAAGTTAAACTGTGGGCGGAAAACAGTGGAAAATTATGCGAGTTGAGTTTAACGCTATTAGACCTTTTTATTTACCGAGTGAGTATATTTTCTTAACACATAACAGATCAGTAAAAAAAAAGGACGCAATTCTATCTTTTGAAGAATGTATTGAGGAATAATGAATGGTTGAAGGTAAAATATAACTAAATTACATCACAACTGATAAGACTATTCACATGATCCAATCAGATCCGCTATTTGTTGTTTTCAATTTGGCTGTATGTCTTCTTTCCCCAATAGTGCTTAAAGTCATGTTCCAAGCCAGGTTGTGTGTGTATCTGTCTCTGTCTAGAACCATTGGTTAGATTTTTTTTCCATTTATATAATCTTTTTTATAATTCTGTCCCAATATTTATTTGTTATAACTATGACATGAGTACAAAAATCACAGAACTCTGATGCGTACAGAGATCGCAATGTTTAAAATGTATATAATCACTAACCAATTGCCATAGCTGAAGTCTATGAAAGACTTTCTGAAAGGCATGAATACGTTGATTGTTTGTGAGCGGAGGTACACTACGTTAGTTGACAAGTTTCATTATCTCAATCCTGAAGGCATGTAATGTAGAACTCTCCGTGGTACTATAATAATAATCATAATACACAGCCATATTCAATCCACTACTGAATGAGGCCTCTCCCAGAGGGAGGAGGTGGTCTACTGCTCCCACGCTGACCAGACGTGTTGGGAGAGGAGAGCCGAAGCTCTCAACTGTGATCGATACCTCTTGATTCAGTGGTAATATATAGTGTTATTCGAAAAAATTCTAATCTTCGTTTTAAAAATATTTTCTGTATGCTCAATAAACTTGTTATTGCACTTATTCATTAACCATGAACATTTTAGTAGTTGAAAGTATTATTCAAATAAACTTGAAGGACTTTCAGAATGTATTGCCATCTGGCGTGAAAATCGGAACATACCAATTCATTTCTTCTGTCTCTAAATGCCAGTTAATTTTAAAAGTGAATGAGTCAATAAACTACCTGAATTACTCCTTTCGAGTAATAACTTTTAACACTTTATAACTTCTAACTCCCGTAACATTCAATTCACTTACAATCCAAAACTGAATAAAATTAACAAAGGAAGTCCTTAAGTCGTGAGAGCTAGTTTTTTTTTTTTTTGTCTAAAAATAGATTTCTTGACTAATTCCTGGTCACTAATTAGCGTGGGATATTCACTCATTTCGGAAATGTGTTGTTTATCCGCTACGCTTTGTCATGTCGAGCTTCAAATTGATGGACAAAGCGTTATATATATATATTCTGAATGCATGTTCTGTTACCTCTCAAATGAGATAAATATATATATCTTATCAAAACGACAATTGTAGGGTGCACAGCAAAGTATTAGACAAAAATCTACAATAATACACCAATTTCAGGCTCGGCGTGACAAGTTCACCAAAGCGTAGCGGGCAAATAACACGTTTTCGAAACGAGTGAATATCACCACGGTAATTAGCGACCCACAATTAGTCAGGAAGCCAATTTTCAGAAAAATCTAGCTGTCACAACTTCAAAACTTCCCTTGTAAGTTACATGATTGAATATTTTGAACATCAATTTAATATGCTCTAATTGTTTCAGTTAAACTTTTATATTAATTAATAGTATATATATATATATATATATATATATATATATATAGATAATAAATATATACACTTGGTAAATATCTTCCTGGCACCAACGATATGACTGCGTTAGCTACACAGTTTTCAATATGGCCGCCATATTGTCAATTCTTCTTGACAGTCATTGTATGTAATGTTAGTTCTGATTTCACTTTTACGATTTTACTTGATTTCACTTGACTATGTAATTTTTATCTACTTATCCTGTTCCTAATCTGTGCTGATGATGATACATCAGCACTATAGAAATTTTGAGCATAAAAACTAGGCTCCTTCGGAGACAGCATATTAACGAAGTAGTACAAAACTGTTTTGTGTAAACCTAACGTAACGAATACGATAATGAACGAATAGAACGTACAAGGAACACCGTGATAATGATTTTTTAGTTAATGACACTTGCTCATTTACTACGAAGTTTTTAAATCCTAATACACCATTCCACAAAATGTGCATTTTAGTGTAATAGAAACACACATGAAACGTTCACATCAGTTAGCAACGCACGTTTTCTATTTCAACACCACATGCTATCTTAATTGCATACTTTTTTTTACCTTGAGAAAGGAAGTCTTAATTTGACCTGAAAGCTCGGCTTTTCATATACCTACTTTAGCGTGAGGTTTTCCTGAAGTACTGTTCTTGCAAGTCAAACAAGACATAATGAAATAATTTCTTAGATATACAGAAAGATATGTAAGAATTATACCACCTTCAAATATTCACAGTAACAATCTGAGTAGATAATAATCAAAGAAACATGTATTTTGAATGCATTCTAAAGCAAAATTTATATAAAAAATAATACACCTAAATCATATTCGAATACTTACCAAGCACTACAATATGGGACAAATAATCAGAGGGCATACTATACATATGTTCATCATCAACGTGACCAGGACTCACACCGTTACATTTAATTATGTGGTGTTCCTTGGGACTGGAAGCGGTAATATTCTCCATTCGCTGAAATAAATTAAAAATGAAGTATTAACTTTCATGATGACAACATGGTAGTTGAAATGTGTAGTTTAGAATACAACATTATACATATATGTTCGGATTTATGAGGAATAATCGTAGCAAAATTGTACGTAGAAGAAAAAAAAAAATACACAAGTTTATAAAAATGATCAATAAATATGACAGATGAAGTTTATAAGAAAGAACATTGGTATAAGCATTAATAGTCGCTTTATCTGTTTTCCATGAAATTTTCTTTCAGCTGCTACAGGACAACACAAGAAAGTCCAGGCTGCACTTTAGATACTCCCGCAGATGGTTCAAAACAGTGAAGGTTAGGTTATCTTGGTGCGGATTAGCTTAATTCATATTAGTTAGCTTAAGTGATTGATTTTTAACTGGGTTTAACGTCTGAAGTCCTTCGCAATCAGGTCTTATATAACGTAGTGAACATGGTGATTTCTCGTCCGGGGGAGTATCCAAAGTCCAAGCAATCATGTAACAACAGACGTAGCCACGATATAATACAATGGTCAAAATTCTGCCAGGTTACTAAAAATAGTATCAAGATTACCACACGGAACGAAACTGATAGCTTCCTACCCGAGAATGATTTGTGCATATACAGCAAAGAATATGCTTCTACTTCGTCAGAAGTATAGAAAAGTGTATACTTAGTTTTTGAGGACAAAACAGATAATCAAGACCTCCTGATGTAGAGGAATTAAGGTAAATAGAATTGATCTTATTAGAAGAAAGAAGTTTAAAGAAGAATTTATCGCTCAAAAAAGAATGACTGTGTTTCAATTTCAATCTTATGTATTTCATGTAAATTAATCCAATATTCTAGGTTAGGGGGAATGTTCTTACTACATCAGTAAACTCTGGCAGCTTTAAAAAAAAATAAAAATCAATTAAAAAATCACCAAATATTTACTAAACCATCTACAGATTATAGTGTTAATTAAATTACCTGCACTATATGGGGGATATGGATGACATCTTCTGATGTAACATCCCCTCCTTCTTGATCATCCACAACCCCTGAATCCTCTAACGAAGATTCTAAGTTATTGCTGTCACTATTATTGCTGCTTGGATGACGACTAGCTGCAGGGGGCCGACAGCGATTACTCAAATCTGTAAAATGAATACTAATGCTAGGACAAAAATCATAGTACACAGTTTGATTTTGTATACGAAGAAACAAATGAAAGTTTCCTAGAAATGGAAATTAAAATCAAATTTATTAGTGAGAACGTATCAACGCCTTCATAATGAAAAGTTAAAGACGTAATATGAAATTACCAGTGATGAATGAAAAATTTGTGACGTTAATTCGTACTTACAATTCTGAAAATTGCATGCTTTCTGACATCAGAACAGGAGATTCACTATTCTGAAGATAAATTGGTATATATAAAAATGTCACTGAATGGTGAAAGGTTAACGTATGGATGATAACTGATGATCAACTACTGAAATATTGATATTTCCAAAAAGAACTTTTATTTTTCGGATTTTTGTTTACAGCGATACAAACATATGCTTACTCTATCGTGTAAATATCATAATGGAACCACAAGAAACTAATGAATTATTTGCCAAGTTGGATTGAAAACGTTTTGTAAATGCACAAGGCAAAGAAAGAAAAAAGCAATTATGATACAGATTTTTTTAACAACATGAATAGTAAGTATGATTCTCTTTAAATGTAGTTTCCAGCATATTGTTGTTGTGTAGTTTCTTTCAAATGTTTTAAATCTTGTTCTGAGAAGTCGTTTTGAGCAATACGATAAAGCAAGTTTGGCTTGGAATCATCATACAGTATAATGTATGATATTTTCTGTGTGTCAATGATTCAATGATTGGTTTATATTTAAACGCTTGGTAAACATCAGTACATATCAGCTATGAGCTTTAGAGTTTTGTCATTGATCGTTAACTTAGCGCTAATTGTCCTGATAGGAATTAGTAATCTGGTCCTGACGTTCTATTATTATAAATGTCTTTCGGCTAGACTGTGGATATTAATTATAGATGTGAATATTTCATTATTTAGTTAGCAATATGAGTAAGTTTCACGCTTTAAGTTTTCTTGTATGTAGTGGAGTGTGCATCTGTCGACTTAACTCAAAGCAAATGAAAGAGTGGGTACTGCGGTGGATTTGCATAGTGTGTTCCCTGACTCCGATGTTTTTTTTTTTTATTCGTAGTGTGTGTGTGTGTTCTTTTTCAGATTACATCGGCTATTCTCTATGGTTCTGACTACATCTTCTCAGCGATTAGCACTCTTTTTAGATTACCGTACAGAATCATTTAATACTCAATTCAATCTCCGCAGTTCTAAATGAGACATACAATTTCCCTAATATCCAAATTTCTTTTCATGTAAAGGGTATCCATGTTTTTTTTTTAAATACTACTTTGAAGCATTACAGAGAAAGAATCCACAGAACAGTCATCTGGTTAAATCCAGGAAAAATCAGCATCGGAACGACAACCAACAGAAATCAGTTTTAACTTTTCTAGCCCAGGATATTAAATCACATGTCTATCACACACACATATCCCATGAACATACAAGAAACTGCAGCAAGTAACACAATTTTATGAATGTGCCATCCAGATATATTTAGAAATAGTGTATAAAAATGATTTGAGCTGTGTAGAGCTGCTAATGGGCATGACACAATCTCATGCCCTTAATTATTAAATATGTTTGAATATACTTGAGTTATTTCATGCTTGAATTTCATGAAATCTTAAGAGCTTCATCAAAAATTATAGAACTTTACCGACACCATTTATAGGAAAGAACTATCATCTAGGTCACTTTGAAAGAAACCTATTTATTCATCATTTTGTTATCACTAGTCTTGTACACTTGGTTGCTGACTATTTTACATATTTGTTCAAGGGCTGACTCAAGGGCATTTGTTCTTGGTCTTTCTTAAATGTTCATTATTAGACTATTCTAACATCTGAGCGTTGGTACCATTGTTATAAAATTATAACGATACCTTTGAGATATAATTTAAACAGGGAACGAGCTCAAAATATACAGAGAAAATCCATTTCGACCAATAGCTAATCTCAATTAAATGAAGACGATCTACTACTGACCAAGTATGTGCAGGGTTGCAAGATAATGTATTTTTTGTTTAAAATTCTCAATTATCCCTCGTAACGTTATGAGCAAATAACTCGACTCAAGAACTGCATGATTTCTCATTGTTATGATTCTTTCCTAGGAAATAATGAGTCCGTATCGAAGGCTAGAATTAATTTCATTTGCATTTTTTAGACTGTGTGTCATCTCAACTCTGCAATCAACCATGAGACATTATGTCTTTCGACAAACCTTCGGGGGAATGAGGAAGATAGCGACCAAGATCTCCTTCTTTAGGCACCATCTCAGCGTTTGCCTGGTAGGAATGAAAAAAAAACTTAGCAATGGATTAGGTTCGAACCTTACGCCACTTTTTCAGAGTTTATGCGTGAACAACGTCCTTCGAAATCAAACCACATGGGTTAAGCCATAATATGGACAGAATAATTTTATATTTGAGCACTACTTACTTGCATCCATGTATGTTACAATCACTGATTGATATTCCACAGTAGTAGCTTTCTTTTACTTATTTTATTTGAGATTTGCTTTGAAGTGTATCCAACCTTCCATTTTTCTTGTTTTCTTTAGTAGCCAAGAAAAGCTGACTTTAAATTTTTACTATCTGAACCATGGATATGAACCTTTAAAATCATCGTGGATATGAACCTAACCTTACACGTTCAAAAAAAAAAAAAATGTGTGCACGCATTTAATTATCCAATACGACGTTGGGAGAAAAATGGAATAGATTATTTTCATAGTGAGAACAAGAAACTAATAAGAAATTGGAGATTATTAAAACAGATAAGGAATATTATATTAAAAATTTATCTAAGTTTGCAACATCTACGTGAAGTACTTTCTCTTAAGAGAAATGAAACCAACTTTGTCAGCATGCATTAATTCAAATAAGCTAAAACTCTACAACTAAAAGACAGTTAACATGACAGAAACACTTACAGTCTACCTTCATACAAGCTTGTTCTTAACACGCTACCCGCACACCAGTACAAGGTAAACCTAGTTTAATAACTTACTGAAGAGGGAAAAAAAGACTTAATATAAGAAAATGAATCTATGGTTTGACTCAAATAAATTACAAATACTATTAAAAGTATGCATCCAGAAGCAGGTTTTTTCTTCTAAGTTAAAAACTTCTATTTCGCATGCAAATTCAGAAATATTTTATTTTGTAACAGACTGGCATATAGACTGGCTATTTATTTAAAACACCAGCCATCGTAGAAGAACATTAAACTTTGCGTGACTAAAAACTTTTGTTCACAATTCACCGAGAGTTCTGCCAGATCTAGGAAAAGATCAACACGAAAAGCTACGCTTGTACAAACCCAAATTGCTTTGAAGTTATTTATTACAAAAAAAAAAAAAAAAAAAAAAAAAAAAAAAAAAGTTATTTTAAAAGTTTTTTCTTTTTATTTCAAAAGTACTGGAAGTAACTGGTTTATTCTTCAGTCTTAAAACAAAATATCAAACGAATTATGACTAGTGAAATAACTGTTTGTATACGGGACATTTGCAGATTTGAAGATATATATTTATAATAGACAAAACGTTATGACATATAAAAGTTCAAAATTCCTTAGACAAGTTTCTATTATAAATTACAAAGAAACTTTGAAAAAAAAAATCTTGTTGTTTTCGTTACTCAATTATAAATAAATAAATAAATAAAGACACTAAAGTATATAAACAAAATATATTATTTACTTCACTTGACTCTAAATATTGTAATTTGTACGGAATTAAAAAGGGCACGAGAGCGAATGTAAGTCTATAATTATCCGTAAAAATGAGATAAAAATTACTGTATTTTAATATTTTAGTTCAAAAACGAACTAAAAAGATCGTTTTTGTTTCTTCAAATTATCTTTATAATTATTACGCGCTACTGAATTCATTTGTTTCCACATACTTAAAAAAAATAAAGTCTAACATGCTACAAAGAAACCGTTGTAGTAGACCTTATAATTTACTGTGTTTCGGGAAAGAAAATAGGGTAAACGTTAGTGAAATTGGCACTGCCCTGGTTTTTGGCACAATACTTTCTTTTTTTTTTTAATTATTATAATAAGGTCGAAAATAATTTGGCGATGCTGATATTGTTTCTGATACGTTACTTATTGATTCTTTGATGATTTCTGCACATAAAACGCATCATCTTTGTTATTGGTCGTGGTTAAGGTAATAATTTCAAGAAGGCTTCGTTAAGTTGCAAAATAAACCTGTACATTTGAATTTATTTTAAGGCCTTTCGGCATCTGAAGTTCCGGACGAATACACCTATAAAATCTAAGCACATGAGTTAAGGACTTAACTTTCATTTTCCTCTAGTTATTTACTGCTACAATGCAATTATTACAGAGTTTTCCTTCAGCAACTAGAAGGATGTATAGAGACCCTTTAGGATGCATCATTTTGTAAATAATTGAAACCAGTCAGTGCTAATAGGAGGTCGTAATGACTGGTATGCCATTTTTCCACATTTATTGTCATGAGAGCCAGTAACTAGTATTTTTATTAATGGAATTTTTAGATTTCTAACATAGCCATTCCTACCTTTAAGATATAAAAAATACTATGGATAGCATTCTCACGTAGAACATAGCTTCACAGAAACATATATTTTGGCAGTGGTGCCAACTACGGGGGTCTCAGCAGTGTCAGTTACTGGTACACACTTTTAGGTCGGTAATATTAAACAAGGGCTAATAATTTCCGGATAAAAAATAGGTCTAACCCTGCTACTTCTAATGGAAGAAAAGTCAAAGAAAGTTGACTTTTTTGATTTTTCTGAACTGACGTTAGATCTGAATGAAGAATCTACTCAAAAACATTTAGGGTCAGTTCTACAATCTACCGCTAAACTTCTAGTCAGCGCTAAGTTAAGGTCAAGTCAGATTTTGGCCAATGAGAGTACGCAAAACGATAGTTGACCTCAACTTAGCGCTGACTAGAAGTTAAGCGGTCGATTGTAGAACTGACCCTTAGTGAATAAAAGTGACAATAACTGGTACATTTACCCTATGAAATATTTTTTTTTGTCACAGTGACTCCCTTAATTCATCGATCATAATTCGTAACAATATATATATATATAATAAAAAAAACATTAAAAAAATATGATTTAGTAAAATAATAAAGCTTAAAAAAAATGAAGAAAATATTAGTAATTTCATTTTCTTTTCAAAAGAAATGCAACGCATCTCTCTTAGTGAATTGTATATTATACTCCTACCTGGAGCTTCACTACACCCTCCGGCAGCTTTTGCAGGTAACACTTTCTTCAGCTCTTGCAAAACTGCCCCGTAGTTAGCTACAGTGTTAGAAACACAGAGTAAGGAACAGTGGCGGGAACAAGAACTACACAGTGATTAGTTGGAAAGTGTATAAGTACACAAATAACATCTACAGGAATGACCACGTTCAGATATATAGTGTGGTGGTAACTATACACTGAGTGGAGAGACGGTGATATATACGAAATCAAAGAAAGGAAGGAAGGTAGATAACCTACACATACATATATTTAAAGGTTAATTAAAGTTGTGTTATATACCGTTTTAGTCTTAAGGGTGATCATATTCGTTAATCGTGGCCATGCAAAATTAAGATGATGAGTGACGAAAAAAGTTGCTAAACAATTTTGAAAAAAAAAAAAAAAATGTATACAATGGACATTACGCAATGAGGTTATGGTAATGAATTATTGTATACTTGTGTTCGTAACGCATTAGCTTTCTTAGGGCTATCACTGATTTCATATGCTTTATATTTCGCCTAATTTTCAAATTTCAGGGCATCTTCAGAAGAAGGAAGACGTAAAAAATAAAGCATAAAATAGGGGAAGGAAACTAAATGGTTATTTACGATTTTTTTCTTTCTTCTTACAATAGGACTGTGTATACTGTCAGATCAGAAGTGTTGGTAAAATTATGTAGGCAGATCATCAACACAAAAGTGATCTTACTACGTTGAAAAAATACGATAAATAGTTCTGATTAGACGTCCAATCCCCTTTTTATGTATTTTATGGCCTTCTTACTTTTTTTCTTCTTTTGGAAATGGATGTAGTTTAAAAATTAGGCGAAATATCATGATAGTTCAAAGAAATTTCCAATCTACCGAGGTAAGTATTCAAAATTGCAATACAATCCCCAAATAGGTCTAAAGGATTAAATCAAACAAACAAACAAACGAGAATGTACAGTGGACGTCACAAAAACTGAGGCATTCTCTGATTCAAATTAACCTATAAATTTAAATTAAATTTCATAAAGGTTACTTCCTTTTCTCTTTCTCTCTGAAAATTTAGACGAATAATGGATTGTACTGATCTAATGTCTGGCATTCTTTTGCAAATTTCTATTAAAAAAGACACCAAAAAATTAGAGATCGATTTCTGTTATTGTGCAACAAAAACAAAATGGTGGCACTAATAACTGTAACTTAAACAAGTTATAGCATGTGTATTTGATTGGGCATCAAATTGAAAATAAATTCCTTTTATTACGGTGTATCTATGAAATTTCAAAGTGAAGCTGGTTAGGAATTTATGCAAGAAATAATAATACACGTGTACACCACTGATACCTCTATTATACACAATTGGCGAGTGGGTGTGCAAAATGCGTTAAGTCAATAATCGTCCGAATTGGGTTATACAAAAAAAAAACTCGATGGAAAAAGGTGAGATGAACGCTTGTGTATAATGCGGTAGGTCATAATGTTAATAGTGGCGACTTTATGAAGAGGTGTATTGTGTGTTATCTGAGATCGAAACAGAAATGGGTGAGCAGAATGCGTTATTTCATGGTATTGATTACTTTTCACGATTTTTGACTTAACGCACTTTGCACACCCACCCGCCAATTTTACGTATTACTAATAACTAAGAAATAAACAGTCATATCACGGTATATCAGTTCTATATAACGTTATTAAATAGAGTAGGAACATGGTTTTCTGTTAGTAATGTGTATATTTTTCTAGTGAAACTGTATTTATGAACCTTACAGCATTTTAAGACTACAGTGTACTAATAACATTTAGTTTCCTTTTTGAGGAAAATAATAATCTTGCCTTTATCTAAAAGAACCATCCTGACATTCGTTTCGTGTATACCTTGAAGTGAATTTGAATCCTTACTCAGATTGAGTGACGTCAGAACAATGTCGTAGATATACAAAGTAATATCTGAACATGATCACCCTCAATATATTAATACTACTACTAAAGATTAAAAGGAAGAATACAATCACAACCACCCAAAAAATATATATACAGTATCATCACAATAAAACTACAGATAAAATTTTAAAAAAAAAAGTCTTTTAAATATGGAAAACTATAATTTAATTTTTTTTTAATTAATCACTTGGAAATGTTAATTATTATTGCTACTCACAGATAGACGATTGTCTACAGAAGAGGAAAATAGATGCTGTGTGTGTACTCACAGAAAGATGATTATGATTTTTTTTATAACTATATCGTAGTTTGTTAGAACAAAATTACTACGCAAATTACTTTTTCTCAATATGCTAATTACCTACGTTAAAATAACACACTTGTCATAGTGTTTCTGTACAAATAAGTACAGTATTTTCAAGTAATCTTTTATGGTATGATATCAAATCATGAATTATTTCGCCATTTTATGTCTCTAAAATTATACGTAATCTTCGTAATTTGTTCTTTTTTCGGCTGTGGTGAAAGATGATTATGTTCCGCTGCATAAAATTTCTGAAGAGATGGTCTTCATACTAAATAATGGTCCACGAAAGGACAAGGGAAAGAACATATTAAAGGGTAACATATAATAGGTATTAAAAGAGAGGGTTTCGTAAATTACAGTTTACAGATATTTGTACAAAAAACACTTTTGTTGTGGTATTTGAAGCATACGAAACGGGCTATGTTCACTTTGAACAGTGCATTAGCAAACGCTGCAATTAACAACAAACTACATTTGAACAGGACCGATCATTCCTTTGATAGCAACATTCTCATGCTTACATCTGCTATAAATATCTTTTCCATCATCTTCTTTCATTCTAGCCTGAATAACAAGTAATTCGTAGAAAACCATGTAGAAAACTTTGTTTTATTGAACTCTTAGTATATAGGTTGGATATACATCGTGCACAAAACACACACCACAATAATCTAATGGGAGAGGCTTCTGGTAGTTAATTTGCGTGTAAAATGTACATGCAGCTAAGAATAAGTGAGAACGATAAGAAACAACTGCTATAATTTACACAATATGTATGTGAGAACAACACTTTTGGGACGAAGTTTAAAAGGAATACCTTAGAAGTTAATGTTACACATAAGTTCTGATTCTTCCCTCCATCTTAAATATAAAACTGAAACCTTTTTCCAAGCCT
>JAGDQP010011399.1:4423-53084 GCA_022664845.1 Lepisma saccharinum
TAATAATAATAATACTAATAATACGCTAATCAAAAACCCTCCTTTCGGGCAAAGAGTAGAATAATAACAACGCACTCTAAATTACGTTTTAAAGAATATGTAATGTAGAATCGGAGTGGCGTATGGGGTTAGTATAATAATTCCTACTTAATGAGATACACAAACAAATGAAGTAAGTGATATACGTTATAAGTCACAAGAAAAATTATATCTCCCTACATATCTCCACTTTAGAGATATAACATTGAGGGTGAGGCTTATTGAAATCTGATTATCAATTTCTGAGACCTTTTGGATTAAATAGTGAAGTCTTGAGATCTCCAGTAGAAGCATTGAAAATAATGATGCCTTGTTAGATGTATAGGTATTGTCGAAGATGTGCATTAGTGAGTATTGTTTGTTTGCGTATCTCAATTATCCGATGCTGGAAGTACCTATCTTGTATAATGGTCCAACGAAATTACATGAGCTACATCATAATTACACTACCTGCATAAAAAGTAACTAAGCTATTCATTCCATCAGTATATGTAAAATGTTATAACACGGTGTGTAAAGGTGAGCACTGAATAGAGAATGCCGATACTTTCTCGTGTATGAATAAAACTTTATTTTTCTGCACAGCTTGCAGCAAGTATAATTAACATTGCCTTTTTAAAAACGTTTGTCTACTGAACGAATAATATTGTGGCGGTATGTAAAATTACGATCTGGCAATAAAACAGTTGAAAACTGTATCGTTTGTGCGCATGGGAAATAATTTATCTTCTTTTCCTAATCAATTCCAAGTAAGCTGCGCACTAGCAGTGTTCGTAATATTGCAGATAAGCTTGGTCTACACTGTGTGCGGCCACATGCTAAAGTTTAAAGTTAGGACAGTTGGCAGAAACACGAACTGGCACTAATCCACAAGCCACGAGGCCTAAATTGTGATTTTTTTAGTCTATGTTATTTACATTCTGGTTTGGATTGTCACGGCTGATGAAAAACCAATAAGATACGACAATGGTAAAGAAAAGGCGCACTTTCCTAATAGAGAATCAACGCCTAGGGCGTATCCAGTAACACCTTTCACTCTTAACATGTGTTGCTGCTTCTGTAGTGCTTTAGTGTTAGTGTGACTTGCAATAACTTCGTCGGTAGTGGTGGTACTATATATATGAATCGTTGCACTATTAAACTTCAAACAATTCAACATGAACATGTCCCTGGATATGCAGTAAACATCAATATTATTGGTGTGCTCTTATTGCACGACCTTGTCCGCCTAAATCTAAACGAAATATTGTCTCCACTTATAATCAATTCCAACTTGATACCCTTCAACACCACCTTATTCCATGGCATTATTTTCCGTTGGTAACCACATTTTCCACCATATTTTTCACATTCCCAAATCCTAGAAACGCCCAGCTTGAGGTTGACTAGCAACTTCTTGGCTTTATGCAATCCCTACTTCTTTCTGATAGGAAAGGCATGATCATACTGAAAATTAATATCCTGTTTTTCAAAAAAGTGGTGGTTTTATGTAATTAGTAGTTTTTACAGCACATCTGCAAAATATCTTCATTACATTCATCTGGAACGCTTTGAAATATTATAGTCAACGTTACCTTGTATATGAAAATAAATAATTACCTTTCAAAAGCAGGTAATAAGTATTTTTAACTCTATTAAATGTATAATTCGAAATAAAATAACACATATAATATGGTTTTATATTTAAATATCACTAGCGATAACATTTCAACTAAACTGTGGCTTGCATTTATTTTTTTTTTTAAATACAAGTTATAAACTTTAAAACTATGCATTTCAATAAAATTTTATTCACGTATTTCTGTATAAGAGAATATTTCTTTATAACAAAGTTTGGAGCAGCGTGCATTTCAATTTATATTTGCACTATTTACTGTTACTATAACACTTTATATATCATTTTTACTAGAAAATTGCCTTCTATGGGAGATCGAACTATTTCTTCTTGAATATATGTTTTCAATCGAGGGTAGTCTATGGTTAATTTTTATAGCATTTTGGTTCCCTTTTATTCACACTAGCTATAACTTTAAAAATGTATAAAATAGCTACTAATTTTAGGGTTCTACCTAATTTGCATTATTCTTAGAAATTCGTTGTATTGTGGTTTCAAATTCCTCATATCTGGATATTGTTATTATTAACTTAAAATCCAAGTTGCTTTTTTTTATTTTTCATCAGAGGTACAAAATATACTCCAAAGATTCTGTAATGTGAAATATGCATTAAAATCAAGAAATAATGGAGAAAAACGTCTACTATATTTTAATAAATAGCTAAATGTAATTTGGAAGATAATGTAGTGGAAATTTTTACATTAGACAGAGAACAGCAGGATTTAAGTAGTCTAGTTAACATGATTTAAAAGGAATTTACGAATTTGTCTGAAATGTTTTAAAAGAACTTGGTAGGTTAAGGGGAATAGAAAGTGCTTCAGTTTGTACGAAATATGTCGTTCAGAGCGCCACTGTCGCTTGTGCAAAACAAATGGACACGTTTTTCAGTATTTTCTCCTAAGATAATTTTTATTTCAGTTTGAAACTTCATCCGCATGTGTAAAATACCGTGATTGAAAATAGACTTTTATCAAATATAATATAAAGTAAATGGATTTGCAGTTATAATAATTTAAAGAAGAACGTAATTGTACATTTAAAAAAAATACCTTCTTTATTTTTTCACATATTACTATCAATCCCACACGAATCAGCAGTGCTTTTATCTGATTTGATCATATATTTGCTCAAAACATTAAGAAAATAAGTATTTAAAAATTTTGTTAAATTATAGTAATGACCCACAAAAGTTTGCCCACCCACCGGTTCGCCGGCCGAGTAGAGGTACTCGGGATCCACTCTGTCTAGAGGAGGAGCGAGGAGGAACGAAGCAGGTAGAGAGAAGACTAAGAAAAGAGACTGGTTGCAGTAAACCCTCACGGTTCGGGATCTAAATTATCGTATACAAACATATGAGTTTCAACTTACAAACACAGTGGATTTTTTTTAGAGGACTACGAGTACGCTAAGCAACAGATCGTATTTATGAATGGGAACGAAGCACTGCGGCTAAAACTAGTTTTTCTTTTGGGGTGGAGAGTATCGTGATTTGTCCCCAGAATATTTCTGATTTGTAGATACAATTAAAAAATCGTATGCACTGAACGCTATCTCTTCACAATTTTGGGCGGAGCCCTTCAGAATACTGGGGCAGGGTTGCCATACGCCTGAGTTCGCCACTGCCTCTAAAACATTGTGAGTACCAAAACGCCATTTTTACAATCAAATCAAAGGTACTGTTTTTGCTGTGTCGAGTAGGGAGCAACAAAAAAAAAAGACTTTGTTCAAAATTTGCAGTTCTTCTTGCCGATTGAAGCTTTTTTCTGCTATGCTGTGTCGGGTAAACCAGACTCTACTGCAGTATCTGAGCATATTACATGTAACAATGTGAGATCATAATTAGAATCAGGTAGAAAAGTTTTTTTTCAATGCGCTTATTTTTTAGGAGTGCCAATTCTTTTGTTTTCACGACTGGTAATAGATTCTAAAATTGTACGAGGTTCTCGTATTTTCTGACCTCTCATAATTCGAGAATGAACAAGTTCTGGCATAAGACACAAACGATGGAACTCTTCTAATTTTCCAACAATACCATTAAAAAACTTTTGATCCCGGCTTATCACCAACACTACCATGTCATTGGGAACAAATACTATATAGTAACACAAATCAGTATCACAGCACTGTAATTGTGTCTGTATCTGGTAGTAGTGTTCATGAGAACATGGAAGGAAAAGTTCACCTTCTATAGTTAGCGATAATGGAAATGCTTTCAATTTTTAATAGGCTTCTTTCAAACTGGGAAATTTCAGAGCGGTAAAGGGACATTTAATTTCAACAATTGCTGAAATTCCGGTTTCACTTCTGATTATACCGTCTGGAGATGCTGCTAGAAAGTTGTAAATGCGTTTTTCTTCATTGATCGCTTCTAAAACACTGTCAGTTTCTGTTGATTTGAGAAGATCCCCACATGTAGCCTCATACTTTTTGTATGTTGCGTAAGATATGAAATGCGATTTTATGGCAGTCCATAGTTCTTCTGATTGTGAAAATCCAATACCTACACTTAGGGCCCCAAACACTGCATCAGTGTGTACTCTTTCAGGATTTACTTTTTCTACAACCATAGATTTTGTACACATAATGCCACTGCATTGGTAGTAGAGAACAGCAGCCATACCAATACTCTTGGCCTTGACATGGACCAAAGAGCCGTTGAAATTACACTCACTTGCATGCCGCTCAACTGCTCGTATTTCAGAGACAAATCTTGAAAGATCAACCAGCATCCTACTGTTTGACAGTGGTACTTCTTTCACTGATTTGTCATGGGTTATTGTAAGGGACATCACATCGTCATTTTCTTCAGGTACCTACATTACTGGTGGCTGGTATTTGTTGTGAATCATTACAAACTGGCAGATGCGACGAACAGGCGGGCGAAATTACGTCAGCGCCTTCAGTTGTTGAATTCCGCTGTAAAGGCTCACAGGTTGAACTAAGTATCACATCCCTCTGTGTTTTTTTCTGTTGACAGGATATCAACATCCACGCTTGTAGCAGAAATAAAATAAACCATGCAATCTAATTATAATATAATTTAGGCAATACATCACATCTAATATTTTACATGCAGCTTAGATGAAGTGTAAGTATGATCAACTACTATAAATATGATGAAAATACAGATCCGTAGCCAAGGTGGGGCAAGTACGGACGGCGCCCGTCCTGGAATAATTTTGAAAGTACTAGAGATGTTTCGTGTTTCAATTGAACAGGCTCGTATCACACGAGTTCGACGGCAAAATACCAGACAACTGTTGTCCCACAACCAACTGTTACGTTGCCATGCTGGAAAACTTCTTAAGGTTTCAATTTCATGGCTCAGGACTGGATAACCTTGATGTGTGGTTCCAACAAGATGGCGCTACAGCGCACACCGCTGGGATATCAATGACAGTGATAAAAGATCTGTTTCCTGGAACGGTGATGTTTCTTGGCCGCCCCGTTCACCAGACGTAGACCCAAACGATTTTTTTCCTTGGAGTCATCCGGAACTGTCAATCCCCTTTATAATCATTCAATAAACAAGTTTTTATCTACAATACTTTTTGTTTTCTTAGCCTTTCAAATGTGGGAGTTATTTTGGGTCACCCAGTATTATTTCCCTACCTGTAAAATGGTTTGCCCATTATTAAATCTAGTTCTGGCTACAGACCTGTGAAAATAATCTTCATAATTGCACTTCACGTATAAGTAAATTTGTCATGGATGCAATTCATATCAATTCAGGCAGGAGTAAGATTGTTTCATGTTATAAAATTTATATTTCTACTTGCCAGACTTTGTGTGCCAGAAGTTGGTTTCCATAAATATAAGTTACTCAGTCATGCTTTTAGGCAATTTACTAAACTTCGATGCTGCATTTCGAATAATTACAACTTGTTTTCTAATAATATTTCACCCAAGCTATTTGGTGCATAATCTATTCTCCCTAATGAAGATATCGGTAGTTGGCGCAAAGTTTGCGCAGTACATTCACTTAATACAATGAGAGGAGAGATTGTGCAAAGTTATATATAAACCAGATCTCGATTGCGGTGTCATATTTCTTCCTGGTTCACTACTTGACGGAGGAATACACTGTGTAAAGAGGATAAAATTATTTTCCTCTGTCCACTTATGACTGTATTAGTAAAGTTTAAAAACACAGCCAGGAGTAACAAATGTAACATTTAATAGGAATATTCAAGCTGCTTGTGTTAATTAACTTCCGTAATAGAACAATTTATATTTTTTCTATAACAACAAGTAGTTTTTATTTGGCTCGTACTATCACATGCTATTTTAGTCTCACGCACAGTCTCTCCTACCGATATGCACAATCTCACCTACCCTAGTAGAAGATTTTGCGGAAATTAAGGGGTTTGGAAAAATCATTATCATTCAGCACACTGACTTATAACAAAGATTACAAGAATGTTATTGTGACTGAGATAATACAGAATATATTGTGTAATTTTCAAGACGTTTGCACAAATAATAAGAATTTTATTGATTTTTTCTTGAATTGTGCTCAATCTCTTCCGCTTTACGATATGATCCAATCTCCATTTCCAAAAGCACCTTTGTCCACAAAAACGTAAAATTGAGATATTGACATTTTTTAGTACATATAATCTTATAACTCTTTAGTAAGGTTTTATGATTCCAGAACAACTGCAAACTCATTTAATTATCATAAAGTAAAGGACGGAAACAAAAATTAACAGTAATTTGTATATACTGTGTTTTATCTATCCCAATGTTTTTTTTTCTTTTGGAGGGGAAGGGGGGGTAAAGTAAAAGCTTGGTAAACTAAAACTTCTTGCGGTGCTGGAAATGGACTACACATAATTTATGACCATTACTTTGATTAAATTTCTTGTTACGAAATACAACTTGTAAAATAATTACTATCCCTAGCAGCACAAGGATATCAAGCAAATACTGGAGCAGTAACATGACTATCAATGATCGTTGCCCGTTCAGGATAATATTGGTTAACATTGGAATATCTTCAACACTTATTTCCTTTGGTTTTGCTCTTAGTTATTTATTTATACTAGATATGTTTAACAATAACAAGGGGAAGGATTTTAAAAGGTATTAACCCTGGCCTTATTCAAGGTACCATCCCAGCATTTGCCCTTTGTGACCGAGGAAAACAAGGGAAAACCTCAGTCAGGATCGATTCCACGAACTCCCGAATGCTAAGCCAACGCTCTACCACTAAGCTACGGCCACGATTAGTTAGTTAAAACATTGGAGCCGCAAAAGAAGATGAAAAGTGCCCAGCCGTCTTAATGAAAGCATTTGCTTATAACACTTACCTTTGATCCTCAAGTTTTGATTTTCTTTCAGCCCAGTACTTCCTAATATTTTTGATACAACCACACCTACATTTCTTAGGTCCTCTTGATGGAGGGACTTTTTTCTCTTCGTAGGACGTTCATCATTTGATTCCATGTGGGCGAATAAATGAAAAAAAAAAACTACAGTTTATATATGCGCGTAACACTGTGATTATGGCCAGCTATGACAAAGTCGGAAACAGTCATACAGTATACTGTTGAGTGTTGACATTTGACAATTCAACCCTGCTCAATACTAGGATTCTTCTTTAGAATGAATGGACAGGAAGTCCCCTGGGGAGTGGGGTTTGACCTCAAAACGTAATCTCAGGACTTCCTACCCTATCGGGATCCTGCATATTTTTTCCCTTCCTACTTCTCTGAAATCTTCTGGCTGGTGGGCCAGTGGGTAGGGTAAATCACCTTTTGTCGGTACTCGGTAATTACTATAATTTAACAAAATTTTTAAATACTTATTTTCTTAATGTTTTGAGTAAATATGTGAACAAATCAGATAAAAGCACTGCTGATTCGTGTGCAATTGATAGTAATACGTGAAAAAATAACAAAGGTATTGCTCCGAGAGCGATTTTTTAAATGTACAATTACGTTCTTTTTTAAATTATTATAACTGCAAATCCATTTACTTTATATTATATTTGAAAAAAGTCGATTTTCAATCACCGTATTCTACACATACAGACGAAGTTTCAAACTGAAATAAAAATTATCTTAGGAGAAAATACTGAAAAACGCGTACATTTGTTTTGCACAAGCGACAGTGGCGCTCTGAACGACATATTTCGTACAAACTGAAGCACTTTCTATTCCCCTTAAAGAAAAAAAAATACGTTAAAGAATGAGAACAAACACTTGAAAGAAATGTTTTTGAAGGCAGTAACGGTAATAAAACGCCCATTTTCAATGGTACTCCGATATCTCCATCAGATGATCCCCTATATAAATGCCTAGTGTTAGATAAAATAAATCTGTCTTTTTAGAAAAGGAGGATAAAGCAAATGGGAACGAGAAAATAAGGTAAATCCTAATAAGAATCCTTTGGATGTAGTATCAAAACGTATGACAAAGATTATAAATAATGAAAATAATAAGCAGGTACAGACTTGAATCATTCCAAGAAAGATCAGAGAAAAATATCATATGTAAAAGCTAAATCTCAAATCTATCCTGTTTCCAAATATATAAGTGCCCTGTTCGTAACCGTGTTCGATCCGGATGTAGAAGAATAAAAATCAATAATTATTGAAAGAACAAAATATTAAACATGCTAAATGCACGAAGCTCAGAACTTAGTATGATACATATTCCTCTTTACATGTTGAAGTAAATGAAAGTGACTGTAAGTTAGTCAATAATCCAGAAATCTGGCCGGATGGTATATTAATTGACCCTTTATATAGCAAATTAATATATATATGAATAATAAATCTTTTCAAAGTTCAGCGGGTTGATAAAAATAAAATTGGCAATTTATAGATATGTACCAAAATGTGACAGGTCTTATTACTAAAAGTATTTTTTTATTCAATAGCTAGTCATAATTATGAATTGATTTGAATAACTGTATCCTGGATCTCTAATCAACAAGTGAACTCTGATTATTTTACAGATACATATACACGTTTTAGAGCTGATAGATCATGCAATAACTTAGACTGTGAAAGAGATAGAGGAGCTTTAATTGCAATTAGAAGAAAAAATGAAGTTCTAAGGAGAATAGACTTGAAATACTTAAAATAAACTGTTTGTTTACAAATTTTTATGATAACGTGAAAAAAATACTTATCCCATGTCTTCATCTAAGACCAAATACTAGTTCAATATATTTTTTTTATTTTGTTTTAAAAATATGTCTTCAAAATTGATACATTATGAATATGCTATACTAATAGTTGGCAGTTTTAATGTATATAAGGTTAATGCGTTAACATATTTTTTTTTCTGATGGTATTCCTTACTATTCAAAATTTAAATATTATTTATTTGACTTTTTGGACGACCTAAATTTATATTTTGGATGAAACTTGTAATGACATATTTAAAATTAACGAATATTCTAATTCAAACGTACATTTCTATTTAATATATTACTCCCCCAAAACAATATCATCAACATCTTGACATACTTACTTCTATTCTTTATCAAGTTAAAACTATAAATAATCATCACATAAATATCATAAAGGTAATTACTTGCCCTTACATAAACAGGTTTGTGCTATTGATTGGGTTAATGCATTATTGAATATTAATTTAAATGGTGTAATATTAAAGTAGAAGAAATTATATAAATATATATTAATGATAATATTACAAAGATTTTTTTCCAACAACTATTTACTCTTTTTAGTATTCGATATGACTTTTAAAAAGAAAACTCAAGCGTAAATTTTATTTAAAGAATAAAGGAGTCAAAATGATTATCAAATATATTCTGTGTTAAGGAAGAAATCCAATAACCCCTTAAGAAAGACATAAATCATTGCATATATCGATTGTGTTTAGCAAACCTGAAACATTTTGGAAATATTTAAGTAAAAATTCTAAAAATGGCACAAGTGTTAGTGGGATCTAAGTTAAAGACAAGATAGTTTTGGAATCTAAAGAATTAGTAAACTACTTCGCAGATTTTTTAAAAAATCAGGCTGTTATGTTTGCTCTCCAAAATCTGTAAAAGATGGAGATAATGTGTTTTATATTAACTTACATTTACCTGTCATAATTATATATTATGTAATAAAATCAGTAAAATCTTTGAAATCTAAATCTGCTTGTGGCTTGAATGGAATACCAATTTTTACTATAAAAGTGATTAATGTGGTAATGGACCAGTATTAACATCAGTTTTAATTAGAGTAATAATTAACGTTATTTTTCATGTTATTTGAACGTGTTTTCTGTGTCTTCAATACCAAGTAGAAATAGAAAAGTAATTGAGGATTATTGTCCTATTTCTATAATTAATGCGATATCTAAAATATTTAAAAACATACTTATAATAATATTTTATGTAAAAAAGTACATGCATCTCATCCAATATACACGTTTTTATATTAAAATTAGATCGACAGTCTCAAATCTGCATCAGTCTCTAACGATGATAGGACCTACATTTCATAAAGAAGGTTGACTTAATAACTTTGGATTTTAAGAACAGCTTTTGGTAGGATTCTAATGAATATTACTAAGGAATTGTTTTTTAAATGTTTTGTCAGACACTTTTGTACAACGGATAAGGTTATATACCTATATAAGGTTGTATACAAGGTTATATATAACGGACAACGGATACATACTTGGAAGATAGAAAGTTCGTTGCTAGATATAATGGTTGTTTGCCATTTGAGTATAATGTTTTCTCCCGACTTCTTTAGGGCTCCAATTAGGGATCCCTGCTTGTTATTATTTTCATCAATGACTTAAATTTTAATGCAGATTGCGACCTATAACTTTATTCTGATGATAATAAACTCTTTCAATATATGTGTGAATATAATGACCATCTCCTATTACAAATAGAAACCAATAAAGTAAATGAATGGTCAACTTCCATTCAATTTAGATAAACCAATCGGTATACCATTACAAGGAAACAAATCCTTATCTTATTCTTATAAACTGGGTCAGCGTCTGATTTAGATGAGACCTACTATAAATGAATTAGATATGATTCTTAATAGTAAAGTTTATCTAATCCATCATATAAAAGTTATAACATCTAAAGCAAGAAAAATGTTGGACGTGTTGGAAGTGGATTTGTAGACATTTTAGAAATATTGTTACATGCAGATTTTTAGATTATACTATTGTGAAGTGTAACTTTGAATATGCAAACCTAAATTGGAATTACAATATTAAGTATATAAACTACAAGGTTGAATGTATATAAAACGATTGTTGTCTTGGCTGAAATGGAAATTCAAGCATACATTTAGAGTCTATCAATGGAAATTACCAGAAATGTATTGACCAAAAGACATAATGATCTTAAATAACATTTCTTATGTTATATATTTCCCCCTTCGAACAATGAAGATATACAGATCTTGCATGAATTTTAACTTGTTTATGCATATTATTATTATTTTCATCTTTTTCGGTCTTTTGTGCTTACAGTTAATAATTTCTATATTTGATTTGTAATTTTATATGTATTTAATATTTATATTTTTCTCTTATTTTATTTATTTATTTTGGAAATATATGTATTACTTGTATCCAACTATGGTATATTGTTTATTGTGGTAAATATGTAGGTTGATATATTGTGGCCCCATGGTTTATGTTTTTTTTTCGTGAAATAAATAATAATAAGTATTATTATTATTATTATTATTATTGGTGACTCTCATTTTTTGTATGAAAAGGTTGATTGTAAACATCAGTACGGATGCATGTCAAGTAGTGAGTTTATATTCTCACAATATGACATGTATCTAGTATGACGGATCTTACAGATGAAAAAAAAATATTTCTTGTTGACTGTTTGTAGTTTATCGGTTGTTGATTTGGGAACAATACCGGTTGCGTATATAAATATGAGAAATTTAAGCACTGACCAAGTTTCAACATTTGATTGATTTCGGAGCACAGTTCTAAATATTTGTTTATCTTTGTACCATTCGTTGCTCATGGGTTATTGTTAAGAGGAATTATGATGTCTTTGATAGGAGCTCTTTACTTGTATTATCTAGCAGAAGGATTTGCTAGTCTGTTTGGTTTGATTGTTTTTACTGTTCTAATTTCGAGATCACATTATAATTTGTATCTAACTTCTTAAAGATTTCTCTGGGGTTCTATTTGTAAGAAGGTGTGTAGGATGGTTTGATATTGTTGTTTTTCACTATCGTTCGAATGTTTTTACTACAATCTTATGTCTATTGGTATAATCGAATACCCTGTTCATGACACAGCTTCAAATTATGTGTTCTACGGTTTCATTATTGGGGTTACGGCTTCAGCATATGTCTTCTATTGAATTAGTTTTCATTAGGTGAAATGTGTACATTTAATGTAGAGTATTAGTAGAAGTTTTGTTTATTTGGCTGGGTCATTTGATATATCGCCAGGTAAGATCTGCTATAGTGTTTGGCTGTTTCTAAAAGGTCTAATCACCAGTAGAATTTGCAATGCATTGTTGTTGTTTGATTGGACAACAAAGAACCATATAGAGAAATATACAGCATCCGCACAATTATTATGCATTTTTTACGGCTTTGATTTTTTTGCCTCGACGCTAGACTTCAAATGCTTATCTTCTTAAAGATCGTGATGAATTGGAATGTATAATCTGTTCGTACAACCAAATGTTGCTAATATTTAATGCTGAACAAATCACAGAATTTCAATTGACTATGATATTTAAGGGTATAAGCTATTGCATTCAGAGCCATCTACCAGTGATTCAATGTACGTTCCACAAACCAGAATAAAATGAGTTGATATTTATGCAGGTTGGGTTGAGCAGGTTAAAATGGGTTGAGCAGGTAGCGGAATTGATACTCAGCGTCTTGCAACTAGTGAAACATATATTGTCACGTTCAATCGTGTCCGTTCAAGACATGGACTGGCTGTCCCTAGACAGCGGTTGAGTCCCGAGGTTTTAATAGTTGTTTCTTTAGTCTCATTGGTATTCGCTTTAATACTTTTTACCGCAGTCACCATTTAGCCTTTGGGTATCCAACATCATAGCATTGGAAAAGATCAAGGGAATTTATTTAATGTATATGCATTTAGTGTATATGCCATAGTGACGTTTATGTATTTTAATGTGATTTATTGAAGGTTTAATCCTACTCAAAACCTGCACACTACCTGATAGCATAATCGCGGCCTGTCCACGACCAGTTACCTGTAAATTTCCTTGTTCTTGGCGAACCAGTGTATCAACTGGCCGTTCTCCTACCCGCAACTTCGAGATGTGTCCTTTACAGTGCTTAATAATGTTTTACTTAGTATGTTTGAGTACTAATAGCGCAACTAGCTCATTTGGAACTCTGCCCGAAAAAAGAATGCACCTACCAACTTATATTTAGAAACACTCTTAGCTTCTTCTTGAAAGTGTCCCGTAACTGTCTCCAATTATTCTTTAGAACAAGCATTACTATGTCGGTGAGTTCAAACTGCAACTTTGAAAGGTATTCTTGCCACAGATCGTATACAGCACAGTGACTCCAATACTTATTTCAACTTTGAAGTACATGTCTCTGCCTCTTATTTCAGAAAACAGGGCAATAACTATATGGGGAATGCAGGGTACTGAATACAGGAATCAAACCTCAAAAGTAGCCCCCTTTAAATCACGTGACATACAATTACGGCCTACTTACGCTGGTTGGTTTGTTAGTTTACATAATTAGGTTTATAATACACTTTTATATATTTTTTTCACCTCACGCTTATTCAGTTTTTAGGTATCTGAAATGAGAATATCTTCCTTTTTAGTACTATATGTTAAATACATTACTACTTGCATTTAAAATTGTTGAAACAGTAACAGCATGTATCATTATAAATAGTTAATTCCTCTCTTTCTCTCCATAAATGAAATGATATACTTATATGATTATGTACTAAACTTATTAGCCACCTGTGATAATATTCTAAACATTGTTTCTTCGGCGTTTCACATAATGTATGTGTATGTTCTTAATTCAAAACAAAATTGAATACAAATTTTATTGATACATTGCCATACAGATTTACAAACAATTTATTTGCTATTACAGGTTAATATGTTGACACTCAGGCTATTCCCACTTTGCTTCTTGGCACTGGTTTTATATTTTACATTCACTGATGCTAAGCAAGTTTTACTGAAACACAAGAAACACTCTTCGAGAGCAGTACACCAGAAGAAGGATACATTGATGGTTGAAACGTTAAAGAGAAAGGTTCAGAAAAATGATGTTTACGGGAGGAACCTGAATGGCAAAAGAGATGCCATATTTACACATGACGCCAAGAAACGTTCTTCAGTCGAAGGTAAGATATCGCAAATGAAGACTTTTAACATAAATAATATTTTGGAAAAGTTTATAAAAAATGTTGTTTCTGTGACAAATATTAGAACAGTGATTTCTCACTTCTAGGCGAAAGCTCTTGCGCTTCGCTATTACTGAACAAGGGATCATCCAGAGGATAGTTGCGGGGCTGCTACTGCATCCCCAACCAGAGCAGATATTAAGGTTTCTTAGTGCTTTTCAATATAGTACATTTTTTGTGTGATATAAATGAATATGTAAATAAAATGAATGAAAACAACAAGTTGCATCAACAAACAAAATAGCAGCCGTAAAGGAACGCGACATTGGATGTTTCTATGATCGTGATATCGTTATTAATTTTATATCGAAACAGAGAAACTAAGGCCTGAACAAAAGTTGCCTGTGGACATAATGAATATATAATTCATACTCAAAAATATGGACATAATTCCATGCTTATCCAAGGTTGTCTTTAATAGAATACGAAGCAATGGAACGATTTAAAACTAGATACACTCTCTTAGGGGACACTGATTTTGCGTCAAGTAATCTGAGTCATTTGAATGTTTAACTTTTATTAAGGTCATCATTTAAAACAATCTGAAAAGAAGACCAAACTGAAGATGATCAGCCGACAGTAATGAACTCAGGATTTCCCGAATTTGAAGATGTTGCTCTATCAAATGAGTTATGAAAACTCATTGTGTTACGTTCTTTTTAAATAATTTAACAATGTTTTGCGTAAGTGTCATGTACAGGGTTAAACTAAATGTTTCTCTTTAAGTCTATTTATTAGTTAATTTTGAAATATTTAAACATGCGATTTTGGTTAGAAGTCATTTAAAGATATTAATGCATTACGTTCGTAAACTAGGTGGTGGATTCTTTGATCGCCTTTGGGCCAAGATCATCTTTCTTTTGTGCATAATTTAAAATTGTATCTATTGAAAAGTGTATTAGAAAATATTTAGTATAATCAACTGATTTATTAAAACATTGTAGCTGATATGTATTTGAATGCAACATAATTATTAACCTTAATGATTACCACATTATAATACAATTTCAATTGGAAAGATGCTTTCATATACACTAGCAAGTCCACACCAAAAGAAACATACTATTGATGCTCAATGATATCAATTCCTTTTACCAAGCTTTAAATATCAAACACTGTCTATATTCCTAGACGAGAAAAATCGTATAGTTAATTTTACCTCTAAGGGAAATATTCTCAGTGAAATATTCAGGAACAAACAAAAAAGTATAAAAGATATATATCTTTGGGTGTGATTTTATTTGTTGACGATCATGGTGAAAACTTATACAATCCTTTTTCATTTACAGTTTCCAGCATAGTTTGCGTGTTTTAAGATCTAAAATTATATATAACTCGGTGTTAACAGTAACAATCCATTGCGTATCGCTATGTATATAACCCTTTTCCTATGAAGAAACGCAGGTCAACAATTTGAAGATCGCGATACTGACCAAGTTAATCCAAACAGACAGTCATCCGAATCCAGTATCCCCAAACAGTCTTTCTTTTTGCATTCCATTTTATGTTATAAATAGTTAGCTAAATTTGATCTACGACTTAAGACCAAATTTACATATCGTTCATCATTACTCTAATACTATTATGTTGTAATAAATTATTTTCCCTCACCATTCCTAGTGAAACTCCTGTTCACATAAATAACCCTTCTTTTTACTTTAGATATTAAAGCAATATTAAAGGCGAATGGATTCATGAGTATCTGATATTTTATGTAACTGTTAATTACACTTTAGAGTAGGAATTGAAAACCTTACATATCACGTACTTATACCTGGCATTAAGCAAGAGAATGTATTTAGAAGCAACATGATAACCATGTTTTGAAATTCTAAAAGGGTTGGTTCAAACCTGTCTAAGATGTTTATTTTGTGTATTATTTCTTAGTCGCAAAGGATAATAAGGAAAATAAATTAACTGTATAACTATATTGTTCTATACATTCTGTGCACCAACTGGACTAATTTTATTTTTTCTTTATCTTCTAGCAGTCAGTACTTGCGGGGAATCTCAATACCTTTGCAATTATGGACTATGCATTTCCGAGGAACTTGTATGCGATGGATATCAGGATTGTTGGGATAACAGTGACGAAAATGAAACTTTATGTGGTAAATATTAATTGTGCACACTTTATTTCCTTTTAATCATCTGAAAGCTGTCGATTAATTTTCAATAGAAAGCAAGTTAAGTAATGGAATTATATACAATATATAAACACCGCAGTAAATCAAATATTCCTCACATAACTTACTACTGAAATACTGTATATGTCATAGTTTTCATTACTTTTTCAGACGATGAAGAATCCAAACGTGGTTGATTCATGGCTGATATACATGTAGATCCTGAATTCTAGGAGATACTGAGGGAGAACACTAATCGATTTAAAAAACGCGTTTTACTGAAAGTGATTATTTCCCACCTTTTCTGAACACGTTAAATTCAGCGGTTAAACGCTCATATCTGTCTGTCGTGTAGTTGCTTAGGTCTGAAAGGTGCAGGCGGACAGCAATTTAAAAGTACGTGTCATCTTTGGAGTGAAAATGGTTGTTTTCTCCCAAATTTTAGATTACTGCGAATCTAGAGGCGTGGTTTCTGAGATATAGAGGTTGTAAGAGCATCCTCATATACATACGCGAGAGCAGTAGCGAAAGCTATGAATGGAACGAGCCTGTTTATTTTCGAGTCACAATTACTGTTTTCCACATACTCTCACACCACGATCCATCCAACCATGCATAGCTCATATCTGTCTGACTTAAGTTCCCGAGATCTAAGGTTGTATAGACGAAATTACAGGATAAACTGTATAACTTGCCTGTAATACGTGTGCACAAAATAGAAGAAGAATGTTACTTACTTTTGTTATTGTCTCTAATAAAAATTTCTTAATGCTCAGAAAAATTGACGAAAATTTTACTACCTAGCAACGATACACTTAAATCAACATTTATGTAATGATACGCTGATCACAACGGTAACAAATTTGAATATATTTATACATATTTCAAATTGTATGTCTGAGACTTATCCTACAACACCTGAACGACTTTCGGAGAAGTAGTAATTTCAAAGCTTGGAGACCTCCTCTCTAAACTCGGAAAACGACCTTGCGATCGGGGTATTTATTTAAAGGCGTTTAAAATCGCTTTGTTGAAACATTCCAAGGATACCCCAAAGACCTTACTAGCGTCAGTAGAACATAAGTTGAAAGTTGCTCCCGATGAAACTCGGAGTAGGGGCGGTAGATTTTGATGATTCATGCAGCTCTAAACCCAACATGATACTTTACCAACATCAATTTAACCACCTTTCTAGAACTATTTTTTCCAAAGCCATTTCATTTCAGCACCGCACCATTTCAGTGTGTATGATCTATACCGGTTTACTCTATTCTTACCGAGACCTTTCAAAACAACACCTCAGCCACCTGCTTAGTATTAATAGTTCGTGAGTTACAATTGTTGACGGGCAGATGGATAGCGCTGTTCTGTAAGTCCGCACAGCTTGAGCTGCACAAGGATGAAAGTTAGTCGGAGCCGAGTCGTGAGTTGTGCACATGTTCCTCTACCAGTTTTCATCAGTGAACATCCATGTTTGATGATAACTCGTTTGAAAAAATAGTTCACTGTCCTTGAAATTTCGAAAGTTTAGAATTAACCTCCCGAATAGCAGAAAGCACTACTTCGATCAAGATTAATGACACGTGTTTGAACTCCTCTTACAAAGACTTTTCCAGCGTAATCTTAACCAACTTGTTGCACTTTTTACTTCGAAAGTACCCAATTCCACTCTCCCCTTGAAACGCAGGAACTATCCAAAAAAACTTGATGAACGATGTAGGATAAAACTAGTCTTCCTGAGTCCTTGACAATAACACCTTAACAACGTATTTTTATAGTGACTGAAAAGATCAAATCATTCCCCAAACTTGGAAACTCCTCTTCATTCTCAATGAATTATACGATTTAAAATTATTTGCCAGGGTCTTTTCAAACACAACGCAACCATCTTCGTAGCTCTAGTTGTTAGCCCAGTAAATGAAGAACCAAAAATGCTGAAATAATTAATGAAATAGCACTTTTCTCAGGACTTGCCCTCTTCCAAATGAAATCCAAAAAGGCACCTAAAATCCCATGTGCGCTTTACATTGAAAATGGCGGACAAGATGGCTACTGACACCTCAAAGTATAGCCCAGGATATAAATGTTTGTCAGGGTATATAGGAGAAAGCTAAATTTTGGCCAGTTGTTACATCGCTACTAGACGTGCATTTTCCCAAAACTCCGCGTTCCCGCTTCCTTACTTCAACAATCCACCCGGAACAAAATCTTTACAGATTTTAGAAATTGTTATATATCCTCGTAAACAATGTATATGACGACATGAGTCTTTTTGGTTATAATTCATATATATATATCGTCGCTTTCAATACGGAAGAACGTAACTAACATTTTCAAAATTTTGCAGGAGAGACGAAATAAGATTTTGTGGTATGTCCAACTGAACATAACTTTTTTACTACTTTCTCGGAAGCTTTAATTCTTTTCACGTTTAATGGCAAAGGGCAGGTGTACCTTTGCGTGTAATGTTTACTTTCAACCCGTTATTTAATCTTGATAAAATTGCAAAGTTTCTCACTTACGCCCTTATGCTGTGAACAAATGTATATTAACTTCGAGTATTTATATAATATTATGACGTATGTTTCAGTAACTTTATTTCACATTTTTTATAGTTGTGTACATAATGAACATTGATAATATAGTTAATGAGTTTGTTTTCTTTCTTCTCATTTTTGTGATAGTTATAATGGTATTTATTTTGTTGTATATACTATTTTTGTATAAAAAGTGTAACTTAGACTATACGTTACAGAATATTGAAATTTATCTGTCTTTTAGAAAGCCATTGTGTCTGTAACAAAGAAAGGTTCTTTTACCAATCGACTTCAACAAAATCTACGACATTTTCATCACTTTGCAGATTTCGGAAGTAGTCGTGGTAGTCTCGCAGTATTACTCCTATATCACACAAATTTTCCAAGTCTTTCTTCATTTTTTGAGACACAGGTCGAACAGAAGAATACCGGGGTAGGAGTGTATGCTGGTTTAGTGTACAACTTCTTGGGGAGCCTTTGCGCACAGAAAATCTAGAGAATTCATGTCTCATGCGGGTTTTGAACAAAACTGTCCCCCAAGTCGTCTTTACAGAATCTCATCCATCGCAACTTTTGCCATCCGATCTCATGGCCTTTTCCATCTTTGCTAACATATGGTATAAATTTCTCCTGCTTCTTTGAAGTCAAATAAATAATCTATTGTCGTCGAGTGTACCTCGTATGGAAACGGCTTTTTTCTCGACATTCGAGCAACAGTTAACCAATCGATTGGAACGAAAACATCTATGTTGCGTTTCACATGCTCAATGGTACTATGTATGGAATCAACTTCCATTTCGGTGTCCCGTCTCAAGAAGTTTAGGATCAATCGTTTTTATATGAGTACTACTCATAGCATAGAGACACATTGATGCGAATTTCTTGTTTAAATGTTGGCCTCCGCAGCACTCTGAATACATGGTCACGTGTTCAACTTCCGTTGGTAACTGGCGTAAATATTTAAGAACACATTATACAATTTCATCCGTCCCCGCTTTCCCTTTGTTTCCTCCCAGAAATAACAGTAGCACTCATGAGTTGCAACATCGCAAATAGTAAGATTGTAAACGTTCAGTTTCCTCGAGTAATATAATACTCCTGTTTTGCAGGAGGGCATTGTTAACACTTGCTGAAGGTCAAAACGAATCACCTTATGAGTTTTATCTTTCAATGCATTCTCCTTGTCGAGCCTCTTATCTTCCCTTGCTTCATCCTTCTTCTGTTTGTGCTCCTCGTAATTTTGCAGTTCTGCTCCTTTTCATCTTCGGCCAACTTACTAAACTTAACACATACTTTGCATTGATCTTTTTTCGGTTTGTGAATTTTCACATTCAACTCTTTCAACAACTTCCAGTAAGATGTGCGACCAATTATACGCATTTTATCCAGACCTTTTTCTTCACACTAAAGTCTGTAGAGATCGCACAATTTCAAGAAAGACAGCCCAGGGTCTATGTAATACACTTGTGATGAGGATGCTCGGCAGTAATGGGATTCGACCCGAGGTATGGATGTTATGTGTGATTTGGCAACTTCAATTATTTCCTGTCCCAATACATTTTTCGGAAAATGCTTACCTCGCAGTTCTGAGCCAATATTTCCATCTATAAGACCTTTCTGCATCGCGACGCGTAAGGCTTTTTCACTGACATCCAACGTACGTAGGAAGAACTGTTTGCACACTTGCACCTTAGTCCGTCAATAGTTAGAAAATATTGCACAGAATACTGCCTTCTCGAGGATGTTTTCTTTACTCCCCTTTCCTTACCAAGGCGTTTCATATGACTGAACAGGAAGTCTCTTTGTCTCTTAAGATCGCCCATTCTCCAATATGCTTTATGAGCAATTATCCTCTTCTCTTCACTTATAACAGAACAACTATGCATACACTTACATGAGACTGACTTAACTTTGGGAGCACTACGTTCTCTACCTGTCACTGTTAAGTATTCTTCTCCTCGATTACGTTTTTTTTTCGCTAACTGTCTCTTAGATATGCCGCCTCTGCTGGATTTTCTTTCATTTACTGCAACTGAGAAACTTGTCTCACCTTCGAAACCTTCGGACCGTGGCTTCTCACGCGAAGTACTTGCATCTTCTCCGTTATCCGTGCAGTATTCATAATGAGATGGACTTTTATCTGTAAAGTAAAAGAAAATGCCTAAATGCAACTTCTAATAAACAACAACCAAAATAAACAACACCATGTAGTACAAAGATATATTGTTTCATTTACTTTAGATTTGTTTTTCATAAACGTCTTCTAACGGCGATTTGATGGCCTAATTATCACATACTACTGAATCCCATAAAGCTATTTGAGATACAAATAGCACGAATTATAAAGATATTATTAGACATTTTTAATGAGCTTGAATAAAACTTAACGAGCCGTACATTTTATTGGAAGCTGTTAAAATAATTTTGTATTGAAATTACTAACCCGAAAAAAAGATTAATACGTGTTACATTTAAGAAGTTGTCCGCAGATCAGAAGGGATCAGAGCTGCAAATCTACGAAGATCACATACAAAGGAAGGAGAAAACGAATAAAGGAAAGAGACTCGGAGAAGGGAAATGAATGAAGCATATACCCCACAAACTGTTTGTTTATGATATAACAGCAACATCATTCTGCAAAACAGGGGTACTGTTCTATGGTAGGAAAACAATATTTTACCAAATTTAAACAAGAAATTCTTAAAAACATGTGTACAGCCTTTGGAGATTTAACTAAAATGAAATTGATTGATAATATTAAAGAATATTCTATATTCTTGATAATCGAACATAGTTTTCAGTCTGTTTCTTAGCACCCATGCAATCGATCTCCTACACATTTTAGGGGATATGATAAAATAGCCATGGCAGCCTATCCTCCAAATGTAGTGCTAATCGGTTGAATAGAGGCTGAGAAATAGCTCTGAAACTGTGTCAGATTATTGAAACTCTATCTACTGTATGATGTTTTTACTCCCAATATCTTAAAGCTCATTATCATCTCATAGATATTCTATACTAACTAAATTAGATGACACACCTTTGCTATAACGAATTTAAAGGGGTTTCTTAATCAATGAAGCGCTTGCTATTATTTTCGTAAATAGAAAATATCAATTTAAGGGAAAATATACTGTACCTTTCTCAGGTAAATATTCTGGATCCACATCATCTTCCAGCTCTGCATACTCTGTAGGACTATCATCATTATTGTAGGTCAGTAACCGGCAGATATCTTCTTTAGCAACAGTTTTGCTTCGCCTATTCATTTTTACGACTTTCTTGCTTTCCTCCTTCTGACACAATAACTGTGTTGCTTCTTTTCTATTTATTTCTTTTCCACTCTTATTAATACAGAGGCAAAAAAAACACTTCTATACGTCATTGAACCAAGTTTCTATTAACAATCAAAGTCGTAAACAAATTCAAAACAACAATATTTAAAACAATTCAAAACAGAACAATAAGTGGCGGCATTTAGATATAAAGATACCAAAAAAATACGATACCCATTGTGGCGTACGAGTGCCAGACCGTACCATTGTGTACTCAGATCGTCCATTACAGAAGGGCGTATTTGTTATTTAAGCTCTTATGCTTTGTACAGCTAACTTACATATCTCTAAACGCCCTTATGAAAATGATCCCCCCCCACAGCTAAGCGGTACATCGTACAGTCACAAAAAATTCTCAGTAGCTAGACACGATTGCCATCTATAGGAAGAGCTTAAAATCTCAAAATCCCCAAAAGTGTAAGTTACACCCTCCTGTATTGAAAGCGATGATATATATCAGTACGTGTGAAGAATTATTGTGTTAACTAATGTGATATAAACGAGGCGTGACAGCGCGCAAACAGTTCTAAAGCTTACGTGTCACCTATCGCCATTAGGCAGTTGTGAGCTCTCGGCGATTATGAAAACTTGCCTTTGCTGTGTAGTGGATAAGTAAACTAGATGAAGAAATTTTGGAAATATTTCCATGTGATATATTAGGTACCTAGAGAGCATTCCGGTTTGCAACAATGTGGATTATCGTCAAAATTATTAATTGGTAGTGACAAAAGAAAAGAAAAAATGTTATTCAATTATAATCTATTTGTGGACTCACCAACAGAAAACAGATTTTCATAGGATTTATTATACTATTTTTTACTCATATTTCTATTAGTTGAAAATTTAATTTAGTTGCTTATTTTAGTTTTTTAATATAACTTAAATCTGAAGATGTGGTATGCTCAATTTGATACTGCAGGTTATATTTATCATTTTTAAAGAGCGTAGTAATCGGTTATCATTTTAAATGAATTTTGTCCGGATCTTGCGAAACTATACGTAGCGGAATCATTGCATTAAATTTAACAAACTAATAATTTATTAGAAATAAAATGAAAAAAATAAAAAGAATGGTTGTTTTTGACTTAATATGTGCTCTTGGTGCAAAATATCGCGATAAAGAAACTGTAGTAGTGAAAGTGTAATGGGTTTCCTATTGGATATGTAAGTAGTATATATTCTGTAACGGGTTTATAAGACGTTGTTGTATACAGTAAAATCTAAATTAGTTTTACTCCGGCGAGACTCTTCAGTCTGTAGATTCGTAGTAGTTCTGTTGATGCGTAGTGAAGATGACGTCATAAAAGTTCCAGCCAATCAAGATGCCTACTTGAATGGACCCAAGCTTTGCGAGTGAGGCTAAACGTGATATATATGAACCTTGCCCCGAGAAAATATAATTTCCTCAGGCGGGCTCCGTAAAGTCACACAGAAAAAAGAGGTAAACGGAAATTAGTTTATTAAACTAACTGCTGATATAATTAGTACATTAGTTCTTTTCTTCTAAGTACATCTACATACATTTTACATTCTCATGTATTACATATGCCTTAGCCATCTCTTATTACCGCTATATATTGTAACAGAAAATATTTATAGTCTCGTTCTGACATTTTACCGAGTTTGAGAAATGTTACCACAACTTCCTTGAAGACATAATAATCATGGGAAAGGTAAAAGGTTAATTGCTTTATCTACTTATAACCAAGATACAAAATCTACCGCCATCTACCGTGCTCCAATTAAGCTTGCGATGTTCATCTTGCAGCATCATTACATTCCAGTAAACAACATCATCTCGGTGCTTACTCAAGAAAGGTATGACTTGTTAATAGGGATTATGTAAGTGCACAACTACGATTAGCTTAGTTTATCAATAATTAACCCATGTTAGTTCGTTAGTAATTAAGTCAGGCTTTGTAAGGTTATATTGCCATACAATATTATTTCGTAGGTTAGTTTGTATATTCATTCACATATGTCACAAACTTCAGCTTTGCTAACCGCAAAACACGGCTTCAGTTTAGCTGTTGCATCCAGGGGTGTGGCCTACCCATATCAAAAGGAGAGCTAGGCCATTAATGAATTTAGTTTGAAATTAAAGGAAGGACTACATTAAATGTTGGAAAAAGTTGTTCACGGCTTCTGCAATCAGAACTAAAAAAGTTTTTACGAGTATCAAAACAGATCATACAGTAAGGGAAAATCTTATCATGAAATATGCTTTAAGAAATGATGCGTTGGAAGCATGGGGAGCACCAGTCCCCTTATTGAGCGTAATCTTGTGGCACCAGAAATACATCACCATGGAGAGAGTTCCAAAGATTTTTTTCAAGAACTAAACCAATTGAGGAACTCGTTGTTCGACCAAAATAGAAACTGGGAAAACAATTTTCTATGTTATGTCAGTAACAGTGACGAATGTCTGTAATATCCTGTGTTAATCTTAATGAATACAAAGACATTATGAATTTATCAAGAGGATGGCTGTTATATACAGACAAGCATCTTTAATGACATTTTGAGGATATGATTGTTTAAAATGTTTCTAGAAGGAAAATTATGATCTATTTATCGGACACATCTCAGTGTATCAGTGAAATAACGAAAATTATATATCAGTGCAATAACAACAGGGAAACTGACCTTGTAATTTAACGGTTAGGATAGTATTACTTGCAACCGACATACTACGAGAAGATGTACATAGGATGGCTTACGTTTGGATTATACACCCAGTTTTCATTGATAACAAATCTGACGTGCAGAACCTCCTTTTAGGTCTTTATAGAAACTGTAACTGCAAAGAATTACAGTTATTCTTCCGAATCACATAAAATGAATTGGAAATTCGTTTTAATGAACCATATTATAATAACGACTGTAAAATCAAGATTATTCATTTCATCCAAGCAAACAATTCTATCAATATATCTTCATTAAAAGACAATCTACATTGATACTTCCACCGATTATATGGATCAAAATATCCATTCAACCTATTACGGTTCATTGGTGTCTGTAATATTATTGGAATGCAATATTATTGAAGGTTAACAGTCGCATACTAAAGGGGGTGCGAGCTGAAAGCCCAGCTTTTTATTGTAAATAATGTCTGTACCTTTCAGAGTTATGATTAGAAATATTTGACATTTTTAGTGCGTCTTTCCCGGATGTAATACAATAAAACATCTCTTCATGTCAACAAATAAAATGTTATTTTTTTCTAAATTCTCCTCAATTCCATAGCACAAATTTTTGCATTGCTGTAAACTTTAAGTTCATTTGTTGTTATTTATTCAGGTTTGCATAAGATAGCAGATTAACTGTTTGGTACACTCTACTGTACAGCAACTTACGGAATTTGTCAAGATGGCATCATATCTAAAATAGTTTTCAGTGAAAATGCAATCAATAAAAAAATGTGACATTATGCGCTATATTTGCGCTGTTTTTCATGTAATAAGTGCATCTGCACCAAACACATAGCAATAATATACATTATTGTGGTTGAAAAATATTTGACGTTGTGTTTGTAGCTTCCTACGCTTAGAAATTAATAAAATTTATTACTTTCCTTTAAATTAAAGCTACTAAGAATATTGAAAATTATCGAGGTGTGGAATTGGACCCTCGCTCCCCCACCTTGCGGGTTTTTGGTACAAATTCGTAGCTGGTAAGCGACTGTTAATATTTCTAGATAGGTTCAGGAAGAAATCAAATCTTTTTCTTAACATGCTTCTTAATAGAGCATATTTTTTTGAGGGGTCATACGACCCCCTACTTTGGTCTTTCTCGGTACAAATGGGAAATTGGCACGCGACTGTTAGTGCTTGTAGGATGGTTCGGAAAGAAATGAAGTTTTTTTTTAGAATGAGTCTTGTAAAATACATAAATATAACATATTTTTTTTTAGCTGGCACGCGTACCCCGACTCTATTGGTGTTTTCGGTCCAAATTGCGAATTGGTAAACTGCTCTTAATATTTCTAGGTTGGTTTGAGAAAAGAAATGAAGCTTTCTCTTAAAATAATTCTTGATATAATGCAAAAATAGAGCATATTTATTTGAGAAGACATTCATCCTCCGCAGCCACTGTCTGGATACGCCACAGAAAGAAAACTTAAAATAGGTATTTGAGCCCCCTATGTCCTTATAGGGAATTCGGTTACACATATCCGGACAAATGATTAACTTGTAGGGCTAACAATAAGTAAAAAATCACCGACGTGGGGCCATTAACGAACCCCTACTTTTGGTATTTACTTTTGAAAATTTAGTATTTGTAAGCGACAGTTAATAGGAAAAGTTTTTAGTCAGCATGTGTTTGACAATACTGATGTAAATATGCGCCCAATGCAGAATTTAGGTATGTTCCATGATATAGACTAGATCCCATATGCTAGAGTTGGTACCAAAATTAATGTTCAGTATGTTTCTTTCAATCTTCAAGGTATCCGTCTGTGTTAGTACTCAAAGTGGCGGAAGTGGCTTTAATAACGTTCTTGAGGATTTCAATAAACTCAAAAACTGTCAGTACCTCCAAGAAGAAACTCACTATATAGATATAAATAGTTACCACTTTAATTTGAAGCAGTTTCTTGGGTTAAACAAGCAATCTGTATGGAATTGCTTTATGAGCAATCTTTCTGGTAACTATAAAAGTGTGAGTTGTTGTACACCAGTAGCATTGATAAATTTGCATCCTAGTACTATATACAGGGCATCGTGTTTGATAGCAGATGAAAGTGATAAACTCAGCTACTCATCATTGTAAATTTGATCCACCTATGTTGAATTGAATTGAATTGAATTAAACTATTTAAGTTAGGGCTCAGACCCGGATAGGGCAAGGAAAAATATGCTCAGTATGAATCCTAATAGTACTTTCGCCTTGCAACTTGTTATGCAATACATCGTTTCATTTCAAATTAACCTCAATAATGCCAGTAAATCTCTTTTCAATATAAGTTTCTATACGAAAATATATCCCACTAAGAGCACATAATAAAACAAAATCAGCCATTCTTCTTTTATTATGTTGCTAATAAATAAGTTATTTAAAAAAATAATCCAATCATTACGCTACGTTAATTTTCACAAAATTCTAACAATTTCTCTAAAACAATTATCGAATACGAGGCTCTGTTAGAAAATAATAAATATAAACTACAACATTCAATTGTAAATACCATATTTGGAAAGCTAGGTAATACTAAATTTTTAATTAGCAACTAAATTTGATTTTCAACTAAAGGAAATATGACTAACTTTATCGTAATAAATCCCCTGTGGTTTTATTTGTTCTTCCTGATCAAATAAATAGCTTACAATTGAAAGTACATTCTCTCTTTTTCTTTTCCCTTTTTTACTACATTTATAACAAATTTTAACTCGCTCAAAATTTAATGAAGCTTACTTTGATAAGTGAAAAAAACTTAATGCATGTTTAGCAATTTAACCCCAAAGTTTTAACAGTATTAGATACTAATTAACAAAAATCAACGTTGAAGTAACTTTACCAAGAGGACAAAGAAAATAAAACTGTACTTCTCACAGAATTTAAAACGTTGTTCTGGATAGGAATTGAGCAGAAGCTACTGGAAAACCAATCCGATTTTGAAGTTGCTATACAGCGGAACCATTCATCACAGTTCACCTTCGAAACGATATTAATACTTAGTCCAACAGATCGTAAGAAACGTATGTAATAAAATAGTGAGAGTTTGCGAAAACTAGATTACGTAGGAATAAGTCAGGAACATTATCTAAATTCTGTGCACTAAGATGACAGTGGACGTGCAACAATAAAATATGTGCATTTAAAATTTGATAAGATTACTCACATAGTTTTTGCCAATCAGCTTGTATTAGCTCAGATAACTGCCAATACACCTATGTTTTTCCAACAAGTTTGATTCATTGTTGTTTCTATATTCAACTGAATATCAAGCTTACCAAACTCAAAGTGACTAAAAGCCTTGCTGCAAGCTAACATACTATCTAGTTACTTAATATACCACATGAAGAGTCCCCCTAAATATCATCATCTGTTTTATTTGCAACTACACAGCAAAGACAATAAGTCATCATCGTCAAGACACCACACCTCTCTAATGGGGAAAGGAAACGCATGGAAGGCATTGTTCGCGCGTTGTTGCGCCTCATTTCTGCATCATAAGCAAACACGGTAATTATTACAGCCATATTGATATATGCATTTATATTGATATTCATATATATTGATTTGATATATCAACCATATTTATATATATTTTTTTGCTTATAAAACAGGCAACAACTTATATTTCGAACGTTTTTCTATATTGCGATTTTACAACAAGCTACACCGTAAAAAGTGTAAATATTAAAGCAAAATTATAGTTATTTTGCGCTTCGGGCCAAAACTACAATAAAGCTACTAATACAAATGCTTGGTAAACATTTTATAACCTGTCATATAGGAATTATAACAAAAAGTATAATGTGGTTATTTCTATTGGTTACGGAGATATAATACAATTTCTGAAATTAAATTTGTATTTTCGAGGCGTAGGGTGAACCACAATGGGGAGGAATAAGGGGTTTTGTTAAAATGTATCTCTAGTAGTGATGTAACAACTGGTCAAATTCCAGCATTCCTCTAGTAATTACAGACATTAAACATTCATTTCCTGAGATATACGTTGAGGGCCCAGTCGCCATAATTGTCCGCCATTTTGGAGGTGAATTGCATATGGGATTTTATTTTGGAAGGTACAAAGAACAAACCCAGAAAAAAATAGTTTTTTGTCAATTATTTCAATTCACAACCCCTTATTTAGAAAGTTATATTTCCAACATGATTTCCGTAACCTGCCGTACAATGTATATGATCAATATAGGTTTACAACTAGGCTCCAAAAACATTTACAAAGATATATCGACCATACTCCTAGCCATATAAGTTACTCAGTTGAAAGTTGTCGACAGGTACACAGACAATGTAGTCTTGCGACTTCGCAGGATCTCAATCTCAAGCCTAAGTTAGGCCGAGCCCAGTTTCGGAACTGCGTAGTGTGCACATATTCTAGAGCCAGATTTCTAAGGCGAACATCCTATTTGGATAATCAATATCACGTTGTAAAAATACGTCCAGCTCTTTCCAATTACACCTATACCACCTTTCTAGCCCCAGTAGTTCCAAGGTTAAAAACTACAAACCCCATCTCGCAACCGTCCCCGCTGTCTAAAATGATGTTACGCGTATGACCTATCTGAATGAGATGTACCCAACGACACCTCTATCAATCTAGCCCTAATGGTTCCTTAGTTTTAAATTACTTCATCAATCTCCACTTACAGTCTCTGCGAGCTGCATGTTTTATACGCATTTGAAATCGTGTTGGTGATACCTTTCCAATGACAAATACACTAGCTCCTGAGCCGTAAAAGTTTCAGAATTGAAAATCCACCACTCCTACTACCTCGATCAATGAGACTCGATTGATCGCGTTTTGCCAAGGCCTCCTCAACGTTATCTCAACCACATTTCTAGACCTAGTAGCTTCGAAGTTGAAATTCACTCCCGCTTCATTAGCACAGCTATTGCAATGTTTTGGACTATACGGGTTTATAATTGTTTCTCGGAGACTATTCCAACAATATCTGAAACTAATTTTAGCCCTAGTATTCGTGAGATGAAAGTTGTGGTTGGACAGACGGATAGTGCGATTCTGTAATTCTGCACATGTGTTGCACTAGCCTAAAAGCAGATGAGATTGAAAAGAAATTTCTAGTGGTTGTCAATGGACCAAATATCATATTTTTTTCTGTAATTAGAGAGTTTGCATTCTCCTCCCGGGAATAGAGAGTCTATGAATGGTTTGATAATGCTTATAATTGTTCTTTCCAATCATTCTTTCTTACTAAGTGGTAGACATTATGCTACTTTTTCCATATGTGTTACACTTAAATTTGATACATGATAAGTGAGAATCCATCATGGGGTGCGGTGACTACGGCGTTTTACTAGGTAGATGATGTATTTTATATTCTGAACGGAAGATGTTATCTTATAAATAAACTATTCAAGAATGTTCGGTAAATGCCAGTTGGACATGTGTTGAATAACTAAATATTCATTATGTTATATAGGCCCTAGACTATTTTGCATTGTTTGTTTCATTGTAATTAGGTTCACTACTTCACTTATTTTGAAAACTGCCATGAGCTACTCGGATATTTGACTTTTGTCTAATGATTGTTAGAGATGATTGAAATAAAGCTTTTCGTAGGATAATGCTAGTGATTTGCTTTACTTTTGATGGACGTATTGCTTTAATGCATATAAATTAAAATACCATACACGTAAATAATTAATACCAATATGTTCATAAATGCATTGTGTATAGATACTTTCGAAATGTATTTTTCCTTTGCATGATAATTTTATTGGTTTATATAATGAAACCCATAGTAATATAAAGTTAACATTTTGAGAAATAACCGCAGGACATTTGACATTGGAAAAGCATATTACATTAAATCTTTTATGTTTATTTTTTTTACAGAAATTCGCGGTTGCTCTCCTACGGCCTTAGCCTGTGAAGGTACAGAGTATTTTTGCCTTTCGACGCGCTATGTTTGCGATGGTGCAATTGATTGTACAGACGAAAGTGACGAGGATCCTGGAATGTGTGGTATGTATTAAATAATACATTTATTTAGTAACATGGTTCATCGACTTTCTCTTCACAAGGTCAGTTTATGACACAGTCTTTTTCAACTTGAGGGTATCTGTAAAAGTATGACGTCAGATAGGAGTAAGAATTGTTTTCTAGCCAACGCCAGATTACATGTGATATATTAGCAAGTTCAGAGAAAGAGTATGTGCCGCAGCAATACTTGGAAAATAAAGCGAGACTTTTCTATAAGAGCAAAAATGTTGAAAAAGTCTTGAAACTGAGCTACATGATATAAAGATTTTAAAGTAACTGTTGGAATCTTAATATTTCTTTTATTATGAACAACACTGGTTTTAGTGGCTACAATCGCGTACTTTGAATCGGTACTGGAAAGGTACGCAGGATAGAGCCATATTTCTAGACATATTAACTGATATATTCGAAGTTTCTTTCTCAGTTCCATCAGGTGAATACAGTTGATATTGACTAGTGATTTGGGCTTTGTCTTTCCTTTCGCAAGGATGCGTTCTTGCAGAAGAACATCATCTATAAGTTTAATAGGAAGAGAAATTCGTCCAATTCTTGACGCCGCAAGTCATAACGTAATAGTGATACCGAAATAGTTGACTCAGGTCTTGTTAAGATGATCGAAGTGGACTGAGAACTTTAACCGGGACTAAGAGAGGGAGTTTATGCAGTCATAATACTCATGCTTTTTATAGTGGTACAAAAGAGAAATTGAGGATTCGAAATTGTTCCTTCGGTTTTTTTTTCTTAATTATTTAACAGGCGTATACAAATGCTAAATTTGCATCGAAAAACACCAAAGAGTTACGGCTGTGATTATTGTAATTACTAGTTCAAGTAAAAAGATGGCGGGATATATTTAACTAAATATCTTGGAAGCGTCAAATATGTATATTAAGTTCTCTTTCAGCTGTGGATCCAGGAAAGGGACTCGGGGGAGCACAAGTAGAATTACATTTTTTCGGCGGAGTCATAAAAAACACATTAATTACGGCGTTCCTGCATGCATTTGTTTCCAGTTCCTGCATTTGTGGGGTAAAAAATGAATAAGGTACAAAAGCGTGCTGGGTTAAATTGAGGGTGCTGTGTTGGCTTGTGCAGCGTATGGCTGAGGCAGTGTACAGTATAGTAGTTACAAATAATTGAATATTTATTTTTATCGAGCTATTTACAGTAGATATTACATTGGCAAAGTGTGCAAAGTGGGTTACAAAGCTTGCGTGACCAGGCTACGAAAGCAAGCCAGCTAAAATGTTTACTCATTCGAGATGAATCTGATGGAAATGTTTCATAGAACAATGGCAGTTCGGGCATGCTATACATTTTACCCACATGCGTAATTTGCATATGTTTAAATGTAAGCAGTAATTGGCGCGATACCTCAGAATTAATTTACCAGTAAAATCAAATGGCATATCACCGATAAGTAAGGGGCCATATTTGCTTGGAGTCAGGTTGACATTATTTGTTGAAGCGTATAGTGTTGAAGAAGGGATCTTCATACCAGTGATGTAGCAAAGCCCACGTGGAAAACAACCCGAAATATCAAGTTGTTAATAGTGTGGAAAAGACCAGTGAGTGAAATCATATGAAAAATCTAAGAAATAACATTATGCCAGTGGTGAAGGAGAATTCTCATTAATCTCTTGGTTCAAATCCCCTGATAATAATAGACCTAATAACTAGTTTGACATAATGTGAAATACGGTAGCGCGACCGTTGTCAAATACAACGTACAAAAGAACATCACGACACTGGTAAAGTACGACTTTCAACTGACTTCGTTTTCCAAGTTTCCCGAGAAAAGACTCTGAAATGCTCATTGTGTAATAAAACAGAATAGGGCAAAGGGAAAGTTGTCAAATCAAAGGGACTAAAATGCAGTATCACTATAGTGTTGTAGTATGATACTCAACAGAAGGGACGGGTATATTCGTAACGATCACCGCGTCTTCCTCCATTTGAACTACGGTCTTTGGGTTGTAGTCGAACTTCTCCCTTCTCGCTGGTTCGCTCATAGTTGCTTTTTCTCGTACCTGGACAGCACTAATTCTCCTTCTATGTTTACAAGATCGCTCATCCACATGATCTTCAAGATCGTGACCTCTCAACGTACTTTCCTTTGACTCGAAAGTATCATGTATTAATTCAAGTCTTATTAATTCAATGGACTCCAACATATCAGAAAATGAAATTTCTCACGGAGACCAGTTGTGTTGGAAATGTGACATGCAACACCGGAATCATATCATTACCTTTGATTTCGCTACTGGATTTATCGAGTGATCCACCATTTGACATAATCGCGTAATAACGAAATTCTCAACTTTAGGATTAAAGGGAATGCTTCTCAAACGAGTTTATTTTGTATATGACAAATCATCAGAGTGGTAATGTTCTGGAAATGCTCTTCGAAATACTGTATACGAGCTGAAACAGTGAACATTAGATTGATACCACGAGGCTACAAAATTTTTGAGAGCAAACGGAATTATTTCTAGGTACCTCTCCGTAGAAATTCAACTCAATCTCACCTCGTGTTCAAATTGTGGTAAGAATGCGCGCGCTGAGATGTCTCTATGCATCGATGGATTGATTGTGAGTGACGAATTCTTATATTGAAGAGTAGTGGTATATAACATTTTGAGTAAACCTTTATGTTTCCATCGAAAAGGATAACAATTTTTGATTACCTTCTAAATGTCTACAGAGAAAACAAATTAAAATAAACACAATTCATACTTGTTAATGTGAAAATTTCTTAGGTTTCCTCAGGTCCAAGTATTATATGATACAAGCTTAATTTCAAATAATGTTTCATGAAATTTTGAACGAAACAAAATAAATTGCCTATCACGATCAATGTTATGTCAAAGTAGCATGCCTGCAACATAAAAGGTGTAGCACTAATACTGGATAACCTATAATAGGTAGGAAAAAAGGAGCAAAAAACTTTAAAATGTGCGCAGGTTACCTGATACCTACAGGAGGGAGACACCTGATCAAGAACACGAGAATAGTGTCATATAAGCAGTGTTGACAACCTAACTCAAATTATATTATTTTTCAAATGGCACTACGAAAACTGTTAATTGATAATAAATCTGCCAAACAAAATATTCCAATGATATAAAAACCGATGCTTAATGTCACCAACTTCGGGCTGTATAAAAAGTCAAATTTGGAAAAAGAAGTAATGGATTGTATCTAAATGGATCGTATTAGATCAGAAACATGAACAGGAATGAAAATAGGATGCGGTCTTCACAAAATGCCAAAATTAAAGTTCATTACGATTAGCAGTATTACCACCCGTGAAGCCGAAAGAATGAGGAATTTATAATCGCTATTTACATAAAAAATGTCCCCTTGACAAACGTCAAGAAAATAACTAGGAAGAATCTTTGTGGATTCAAAAACGTAATTCATTTATTTGGAACCAATAGCACGAAAGGTTTACAAAATACGACAAATGAGGGAAAAGGTGGCAACATTGGAGGGCCATTTTTTATACCTCAAGCATCAGTGGACTACACACAGGGTTGCAAGAAGTATGGCTAAAATCGGTCTGCAGCCCGATTTCCAGGATGGCCCGATTCCCATCGCGATGTACAACGATGATGGCGCTAGTGACCCCTTCTCTTCCTATTCGATAATTTCATTATAAAATACTTAAAAGGATAGTACGTTGCCATTGGATATGCAAGTTACTTTATACATTTGCATGATAAACTACAGCAGGTATAAAGAATAAAATACATCTTTTATCAAGTAACATTTCCAAATACTGTCTCAAACTAGCATCCACTTAAAGATACCTGTTTTAAACCTGGCGCTGTCGTCAACTTGTCAGAATTAGGAACTTTTATACTATGAGCAACACTTCGAGTCGTGCTAATGACATTTACCATTTAGTTACTAAACGTGCATGAGTTATAACACAAATGTTTTATTTAATTTAGGCGCAACCTTATTGACTTTTGCACATTTTCAATTAAATGTTTCGAACAGGGTAAAATTTAATTTAGTTTTTTACTGTTTAAAATTCGACTAAACGAACACAAGGACAAAACTGAACAATATTGTGCAACGTATCAAGAGCCATTATTTTCAATTGAATTGAATTGAATTGACTTTATTTTAAGGTCTTCAAGTTTCTGAAGCTCAGGCCAGGATAGGGTGGGGGAAAGAATTATGGAAGGTAGATGATCAGGGCTTTCTTTATAGGTACCACCCTGGCATTTGCCTGGTGTGATTGAGGTAAACTTTTGATCAGGATGGTCGGCAGCTCGAATCGGTCCCGGAACCTCCCGAATGTTACGCCTACCAGCGCCGGATCTAGATCTTTTCCTATGGAGAGACAAAGTAAAGTTTCGCCGTCTCACTACCGACCTTTGGCCGTCATGTCTTCTTTTTTCAGCCAAACAACACGACCGGTCGACGCGACGAGAGAACATTGTCTCGCATCACGTATTGTGCTTTAATTTCTGGAGCCTGTCGTGGGTTCGCTATTACTAACTCCAGTAAGATAGTAGACTTAAACCCAGTAAGATAGTAGACCTACCTATCTTACTTGAATCACGACTCTGAATTTTAGATATGAAGCTTGTTGTATAGTATAAAATAAAAAAGACTTAGCGAGCAGGAATTGAAATTTTGAACACTTTTAAGTCTATTTCAATTTAGTAGGCAATTTTACTTCCTTTTCAGGAGCTTTAACTTTTATTTTTAACTGTTTGCCACCTCTAACCGCGCCGCCCGAGGTGCTTGCCCCTATTTGACTCCCTTAGATCCGGCACTGAAGCCAACAATCTGCTATTGAGTAACGGTACCTCGGTCCATTATTTTGAAATTCAAACAATGTATGACTGTTATTATTTTTGTATCCTCATTTTATAAAACTAGTTCAGGAGATATTAACATTGTGGCAGTTTGAACCCTCGGAAAATTAGCCCTTCCAATTATCAACCCCGAAATTTGAAGGTCACGGACTCCTTTTATCATGAAAATGAGAACAATGCATGATTTCAGAATTGGCTGATAATGACTGCTCATACATTTTAGTGGGAGACAATGATTCCACCAGACAAGCCTGTGGGGGTTGGGTGTCATATCCGAAATATATAGACCTCTCCACCTTTAATGTTTACGATTAAAAATCGATAGATACCGTGCACAATTCGAATCATATCCTCCCCAATGTACTTTACACCCCCATCTGCTTCTTTTGTCCTCTGCGGAAAAATGAAAATCTTGAACGAATAACCAGTGAGTCATTGTTGCTTTGTGTTTTTGCGTGGCAACAAATAATGAAGTGAAAGCAATTTTTGTGTTACTGTTCCTGTTAAAAACTCTACTGGTTAAAGGATTACCATGAAAACAAATTGTAAAAAGAAGAAACGTAAAATAAACACGAATTTGGTGCAGTTATGCTGGGAAAAGTCTTCTCTGTCCTATGATATACACTCTAAAGTCACCAAGCAACATAAAAGATACAAGTATGGTTTTAAGGTCTAATTTTCAGCTAACCAAGCAACACCCCAAAATGAATTCTAGCGAAATTGATTTCATTGTAGAAAATTATCCCATATCACTCTGGTATATGAAAACATGTATGGGTTCTCATTGCTGTTACGTGTTAGAGCTGCTTGAAATCTTAAAATTTCCGAGATTTGTGATTTTAATGGTAATTATCACAAAACAGCATTCCACTGGAAACTTCTTATTGTACACTCTTATAGTTGCAATTAAGCAGAATTTAATTTTTGTTTATGACTTTTAGGCATCTGGCTCAGACTGGAGTAGGGGAGAAGGAAGGATTCGTGGAGGTATCGGCCAGGGTCTATGTTGAATGTGCCATCAAGGAATTTGTGTGTTATGACTGATGAAAAACCCTAGAAATCCTCAGTGAGGATGATCATGCGTTGGGGTAGAACCCAGGACTTCTCAAATGCTATGCCAACGTTGGATATGTCTACAATTGTTAGAAAAAGAGAAAACAATGGATTTCGTTTAAGTTTCTAAGAAAAAAAATAATAACATACTTCACTGTATTGGAGAAAGCCTATCTAAAACCGTCCCGCTTGGATGCTCGAGCCGCTTCAAATATATGTTTTAACATTTGTTATATCCTATATAAAAATAGCTCAAAACGGATATCCCTTGTTTTTACGCAAACCGATTAATTCATAGCGCTCATCTCTCTTAATTTTGAATTATTATTATAATAATGGCCTTTAGTCATCTAAAGCTCAGGCCGGGATATGGGAGGGAAACAAATGCGGAATGGTGTCGGCCAGGGCCTAAGTTGGAGGTACAATACCGGCATTTGCCTGGTGTTACTGCGAAAACAACTTGGGAAAAATCAGTACTGCTCGGCCGCAGCTCCAGTAGGACACAGGCGTTAAAAATAACTGGATTAACGTTAGCACCGGAACGTCATGTTAACGTTGTAAAGATACCGAAATGTCTGCCTGTTCAACGGTATATTCGACAATGTATAATGGTTAAGAAGAAATGATAAAGGGACGGGTTTAGTTTTGAAAAGCAAAGCATGAATGCTGTATATTGGTATACACACATTTAGATTAAAATTTAACCGTTGGTTTCTTCATAGTATACGGTTTTATTTTTCCAACAGTAGATAATATGATCATCTGCTGTGGGGTTCGATCACAGAAACATTCTGCACTTCTCGCTGGTAGCTCGTTGTCTTATCCCCTCATCTATTGATCAACGTCGCGAGTTCACTGCTTTTTACGATATTAACTGGCAGTCTAGAATGGAGTTGCTACTCGCTGTTCACCATCATGCACGAATAAATATAAATAATAATTTCCTTCCTTCTATCTTATGTAAAGTTTTTTTTTTCGTTAGCACTTTGATCATCGCTGCACTATTATTGTTTTCTCAAATAGCGTAACATGTCGCCTTATAAAACACATCTAAAGAGAAAACAATAATATATGTCATAGATTAATGCCCTATTAACAAAATTAAATAAATGTTCGTTGAAATATAGTATAAAAATCAGTGTTTTCAACATACAAATAAAAACATGAAAAATTGGTTTACTTTTATTGTGTTTGCTTTCAATTATACGTGTTTAAGCAATTCAATTAGAAATATAAAGGTGAATCAAAATGTAGGACATAGCATGAATGATAGTTGAAAGTACGTGGAACGAAATTCTATATTCCTTGAAATATGATTTAAAATACAATCGTTGTTCAACATGCACATGAGAACATATAATTTAGTTTGTGTCTTTCAATTAGTTTTTTTTTTGTACATAACATTAATAAGAAACACATTCAACAAATCCTATACCATAGTGGAAAATAACATATTGAATAAACATTCAAAACACGTATGTGTGCTACTGGGGTGGGATTGAACCCAAAACCTCCAAACACTCTACCACTGAGTTACGGCGATTTCGTGGTTCCATTTCTGTATTACGGCATATGCCGATTTTTTTGTTTGCAGACGCCTACGAAAAATATAATACCTGCGGACTGGTTTACCATAGGACTTTCAAACAAAAATCATTGTTTCCTTTCATATTTCTTGATAATTTTAGTCCTTTTCACGAGAAACCTAAAGCGTAATCTATCTGGTCAAAATGGAATCCAAATATCCTTGTCGAAATAGAAACAATGCTGGTTCTTCAGGGTGTTTTTCTCAAGGAAATAATTAAATGTGATTTTTTTTTAAACTAGTACATATAAAGGTATATTAAAAGCAGATGCAGTACTTATTTTGCGCATTTCCTTCTCGTCACATCAGAATCATATAGTTACATCATGTCCATTGATGAGCGATACATTTCCAAAACATATGACATCATTAATTAATTGAAGTCTCAATAGTCATGAACCGAAGACTCGAGATCATTGTTTAATGTTTTCCATAGCCATTCGTAAGCTCTAGTGCGCTATGTTCTGACATTCTTGACAACGCTATTAGCTTTCGAAATATTTAGAAAAACGTTTAAAAACGGGGGAGTGTGCGAGGTGGATCTGGTACAATCCCTGACATCACTCGAAGTGCTACCACGTTTGTGTCCATTGTTTCTGTATCACGGATTATGTAAGTAATAGGAGGGAGAGAAAATACGTTTTTTCACAAACGCATATAACTAAAAATCTTAATTCATCGGTAATTAGTGTACGATATAATCAATTCTTTAATTTGTTTATGCAACTTATAAATGCGGCCAATCAAACTGTAAGAAAAATTGTTATAGTGTAAAATTGCCCATTTCCCCAGAAAGACAAAAGAAACATTTGTGCATAACATTACTATCGACATTCAACAAATATCTCTTGCAAGAGTGATCACATTTCGTTACCACATTAAAATAGGAAAAGTGCATCTGTTACTTAAATACACTGTGTATTTATTTCAAAATACTAAACCGAAAATAAGAGTACATATCGTATATCATAAACAACATTTTCAATAAACTGTATCAAACATTTATTTTTTTACTGAGAAAAAAATAAAATTTTTATAAACGTCAATAAGTGTATAATATAAGTAGAGCGTTTGCTCAGGGACTCGAAGTGCTTCCCAAAGTATAAAAGCTTCCAAAGCTAGACTAGCTGCTGATTGCTCCATACTTTAAAAAGATCTGATAATCCGTTTGAGACTGTATTTAAAATATTTACTTGTTACAAACCTTGTCTTTGATTCTTAATAGTTACTCTAGTTTATCATGCAAACGTATAAAGTAACTCGCTCATGCCATGGTAATGTACTATCTTATTTGTATATGTTTTAAAAAAAATAAATATCGAATGGGAGTCACTAACACACCACCATAATCGTTGAAGTTCACGAGCGAACATTCTGGCAATAAAGAGCCGGATTCGCCACACCTCTGGCAACCGTGAGTGGATTCCAGTCATACATGAGGGAAAAATGTCCTCACCACCTTTTTACCACCTTTGCCCTCTGTTGTTAAATCTTGTTAAGGCTTTGTGATATCGCTTCCAAATAAATGAATTTGCATTTTTAGACCCTCAAAGGGTCTTCCTGGTTATTTTCGTGACTTTTGACATTCTTTGTGTAAGTAGCGATTTCAAATTTCCCGTTTTTTGACGTCTCGTGTGTGCAAAACTACTAATTTTAGTGAGCTGTAATTGTGACGTTATGTTGGAACCATTTCATAATTCCATTTCGTGTTCATGTTTTTGATCTAATACGATCCATTTAGCTACAATTCATTTCTTCTCTTTACCAAATTTCACCTTTCATATCGATGTTGGCAGCACTGAGGATCGATTTTGGTATCATTTGGACGTATTTTGATTCGCAGATTTATTATTAATTAACAATTTTATATTGCCATTTCAAAATAAGTAGAATTTGTTTTGGGGTGGCAACACTGCTTATGTAATACTGTTGTCGTGTGCTTGATCAAGTATCCCCCTCCCGCAGTTATCAGGTTACCTGCGAGAATTTTTAATTATTGACTCCTTTTTCAAGTGATTTATGGTTGTCCAATATTAGTTTATAAGGGATGAGGTCAATGAAAGACTGATCCACTATACTGTAAATCTAACTTACTCTTGAAAACGAGGACTCAAAATAATTATGGAGACAAAACTGAAAGTTAGATTTTGGATATTTTAATTATCAACATAACTGCAATTTAAATTTCATTGAATATGTTTCATTTTAATGAATACCAAGGCGACAGTGATTTTGCGTTTAACATATACCCTCTTTAATACAACATCAGATATGATGCTTTGAATAACGCAAATTAATTTATTGAGTCTGTATTAAGAATATTATCTTAAAGTTATGATGAAGCTTAGCGTTACTAGATATTATATTTAAATAAAGCTATCCAATTATTGGCTAATAATTAGTTCCAATTTTGAAGATTTGAAACTACAAAAATGTCGTACTTGGTGCTGAAACAATGTTATAATACTTAAAGAATTTGTGCATAATATGCTCAAATAAAATTTCTGGACAACGTACAAACAATTAATTGGTACATTATACTGCTAAATTCATATCTTATTTCTGCAGGGTACATGTGATCCTGAAACAACTTTTCATTCACTTATTTGTAACACCTTTAGAAGAACCTGCGATTTCTGCAATGGCAAGTGATCGCACTTAACCGAATTTTACGACCGTTTCTAACTACCGTATATGTATTGTACATTGGTTTATCTGTTGCCAATGTCCATTTTAGAATGGTGTCACACTCGAACCGATATACTGTAAATCAATGGACACTTTCGGCTTACCTTAGATAACCTATACTTCGGGATTCCGTGTCCAGGAGTATGTTGGGTGGTGTTCTGTTCATAGAGAACACTGGAAAATCTGATGCTCTCACATTCTGTAGAAACTAACAATTGCTGTTCTCTCCTAGTGGGTAGGGATATGATACCGTTCACATTGTTGGTTCTTGTTATTTGAAAAATTCTTACTTGTCTTAGTAATTCCATTTTTTCTATGTACTGCTGATCACACTTAACAACGGCAATTTCTATGATATTGCGCAGTACTCAGTGGTTATTAGTTAGCGCTTCCTTTTATATGAGACAGAGTCAATCGGGGGAAGTGGAATACACCTAATTATTCTAAATTATAATATTCTTATTCAAGGATGTAATCATTATGTTGGTTGAAACTCTGCCACTTCGCTTTCTTGCCTTTATTCGATATATAATATATTCACAATATATCGCCTTCCAACTCAAGAAGACCTTGGCATTGTCCTCCGAGGCACTTTCTACGTCAACAATTGATACTATCAACTATGTAAGTAGGTGGCTACTAACAACCAAGTCAATAGTGTAAAACCTCCACATAAACTTAACGGGGATAAAGGGGCGACCCCTGTATCCAGAGTTAACCGCGCAACTCCAAGAAGCACTGCAACCACCTCGAGTTACTTAATAATTAACATGTTGTTAGGTGATGACTAAGATTAGATACTGTATTTTAAAATTACCGAAGCGAATTCCATAATATGATGGTTAAAGATTGATATAAAAGTTAATAAAATTATTTGCGCAAACGCAGAAAGGTTCTACAGATTTATTACCATAGTAAACGTTTGTTTGTATTGAACTGAAACGTTACAATTCGTCAAAATAGCTTTTAACGATCATTTGATGAGTGGATACCAATCAGAGCTATTTGCTAATTTAATATCTTGTTCAATTGTGCGTTCAAAAATGTTGTGAAAACAAAAAATTCGAGAGAATATATGAACACAATTATAGTTTTAAATATAATTATTCTACATAATTTATTAATTACTAGTACTTTGAAAACATGCACTTCTCTTGTTTCAAACGATCAATTTTTTATTCTTGTAGCTGCTAAAACATGTGGCGAGTATGAATTCCAATGTACTACAGGAAGTTGCATACCGGATGTTTGGGTTTGTGATTCAAATCCTGAATGCACGACCGATGGCAGTGACGAAGATCCTGAACTATGTAGTAAGTGTCTCAAATTGAATAATATGATATTGCTTTTAATGTCAAGAGAAACGATAAAAAAAGGTTTATTATCCTGAGATAGAGATTTTTTTTATATATAATTATAAATGGTAGATTTTTCTTACTGGTTTCATCCATTGATTTAGATATTTAAATACAGAATGAGATTGATGCTTTGATAGTTTCATGCGCAGGGAAATGTAACCTTGTTCTCGTAACTACTGACTTCTGGTGTGTGCCGGAGAACGTCAATTTCTTTCCCATCAGTTTGCGTCAAAAGGGGCGCCATACTGTTTACCAGCGTGGTGCGTAAACAGCTAAGGTTGTCTCGTATGAGGATATATGCAACGTAATCTTCACGGATATCTATGGGGAGCCTGGGGTTTGTAAACATGAAGTGTAATAACATTGTTGGTTGTGGATAGAATACGCCATGCATGTGTGGAAATAAAGTTTCTTGCAAGTTTGTTTGGTAGGGTTGTGGCTTCTATAACACGTATCAGAGTGGTAGCAAGTGAAAGGTAAGAAGCCCACGAACACTGCAAATAGAAGTCATTATCGAGTACATATCTGGCATAATTGAAATGTTGTTCGTAAAATTGGCATGGCATTTTAATTAGAATGCGATGTTTAATCTACAGTTTTATCTAGCACAATTTGAATTGTAAGGGGAGAATTCTTGAAAACTTGCATCGCTATAATTATTTAAAAATTCAGTATGCTATGCGATAACATAAAACTGTTATTTTATATTTTGTGAGGAGAGCGAGACAAAGCAAATACTTAACTCAAAAAAAGCCATTCCGTCCAATGCATATTCGTAACGAAAAGACAACGAAAGAAACATAGTTTGATAGCCCAGTAATAAATCAGAAAAAAATCCTTTCATATTGAGAGCTGTATATTGTTATTTTTTTATAAATTGCCAATACAGAAACTACATGAAAACTTTAAATATAATATGAACGTGCTTGTTTAAACTGGTTTAGCATTCACCTGTTGATGATGACAAAATGTGTTTATATTGTGTTACAGAGTTCGTTGAAAAAGATAATTCAAAATCCTTTTAGTACGAAACCTGATTACGAAAGCCCACAATAGTATTCTTGTCTTATATGACTCCAAGGTAAAACAGAAACTATAAAGTAACTAGATGGGCTGCTTTCTTAGCAACATAATATAGCTGGTCAACATCAGCCAATAATATGAAACCTTGATCTATAATATTGAATCTGTATTGCTCCCAAACTTGGCCCTGTATCCTGTGCTATTAAGGTTAGTTTTCGAAAGTAAATGTGATCATAATTTCTGATAGTTTGACCGAAATTTTAACATACAGAATTGATTGGAAATGACACTGAGTGCCTGAATGTGATGGTAATCTGCTTCATAAAATCATTCTTAATTAAATATTTGAATGGATACGGACCAACTACGATACTTGGATAAGCTTTTTTTTCTATTTTTTATACGGAAGCCAGTATCCAGAAACAATATCCAATTCATAATAATAGAATATATGAATATCAATTAGAAAAATTGCTTTCTGTGTTCCCACACCTACACTGCAAATTTTCAATTTTTAAAGTTTGAGCATGTTTTCTCGTAGCACATATATTGAGCATTGAAAAGGTTGCTCATGCAGATATAAAGCCACATATAGAAGCGGGTGTAAGAAGTATGTACATATTTCTTACTGAAGATCTTGTTATTTTCATTAAACAAATAATATACCAAACCTGAAGAGTTAAACACGTAGGGGCATTGAATATTGTCCTCTAACACTGTTTCTGTTTTAGTTAATTCCGCTATAATGTCAATATTTGCCATTACGATTGAATTATATTTCAATTTAAATCGTTTATTGCAGCCTTATTGATTATATTTTAGTACTTAAAATAGGTTCCCTGTAAAAGACCCATAGCCCTGCGCTACATACTTCCTGCGTATTCCATGGTTGAAATATGTATCTGTTATTTTCGCTGAATAATTAATATGCGAATACAATATTGTATTTAATAATAACAAATATAATATACAACACAACTAGGCATTAGAGAAAACCAAAACATAAATATTCATTATAGTTTTTTCTGTAGAAAAATGCTTTTGTTTATGTTCTCCTCTCACGTAGAAAGCCGCGCAGAAAACAAAAATATTGCACTTGAACACTTAAAGTATGAAACAGAGTTGAGGAAGTTGATGGACGATTTCATTGCCTCAGGGCATTTGAAAATAAGAAAATTCTCTGCATAATGGATGTCCCATGACCTGATTAGTCAACCAAGGAACAACATGGTTCGCCAGTGTGGCAGCACATAATATTCATGAATAGAAGTCCGTATGCTTTCATGATCAATAAGTTAGGAAGTACCAGGTTGTCTTAAGCTATTGCACACTCATTATGAGTCACTAATCAATGCAATGGAATAACGAAACAAATCCGCACCATGTTTTGTGGCAAGTAGCTGCATTCTCGGATACTGACGGTACCGTGCTGCTGAAATGGATCGGAAAATTTAGTAAATAAATGCGTGGGAACTATGTTCTTAAGTGATAACGCCAGGTCCGGTTCATATCTACAGCCTGCATGAAACGATTAATACACTTTCACTTTCTGTAAAATCTTTTAAGGTTATGGAAATCTGTAACATGCTATTTATACCAGGCAGTTTCAGCATGTTTCCTCAGTCATAGTTATCAATTGCTGGTATGATACCTTTAACCCATTGTCGGACATAGTCCTTCTTACCTCGTTTCTGCTACCCTATCTCCGTTTGAGTTATAAATGTCTAACCTCCACAACATTTCAATCAACTCAGAAAATATAACAAAGGAAATCTAAAGTAGTGAGAAAATGCTATTGCGACATGTCCTAAAAAGGCGTTTTGGATATACACTTTAAGAAATTCACAGATTGATAAGAGTCAGGGAGATAACAGAGTGGTGGATATCAGTATTGTACATTTGTGATGTACAAATGTCCTAATACTTATAGCAGACCGAGAGCTGAACTTGTAAAAGAGTGGTTCGGGAATTTATAGACCCTAGCAATACATATACTGAACGTATGTGGAATTAACGTTAGTACCGAAACTTTATTTAACTTTTATACTTGTATAAATATCTGCCTGTTCAACGGTTTATTCGATGTTGAACAATGGTAGGGAAGCAGATTGAAACCAGCGTTAAGTGCAAACGTAGTGTTCATCGTCAAATGGAGAACGATGAAGAAATGTATTTTAGAAAAAAAAACATATGCCTATCTGTTTAACCGTTTTCAGTTGTCCAAAAGATATCATTGTTACTTGTTGGTATACATAGTTAGTTCAACATTTTCCGTTACTTAGATGCTCACATATGAATTTGTGAGTGAATGTTGTATGCGTTCGGAGTTGTAACCGTAGGTGGAACTTTTCAGTTTTGTCGTTTGAATCTCTTCACTCTTACTAATAGGCTATGGACCAGTTTTCGTTATAACCTCGTTTAACTACATCTTGTATGTTACGAAGGCTGTATTTGAAGCAACAATGTGTATAGGCTCGAAGGCACACTACAAATAAAGACGCATCGGTCCTCCAGATGGGTTAGTTGGGGTCAGTGGGGTTAGTTGGTCGTAATAAGCATTAAATAATAAATGTTTTGTTGCATTATGGTCAGTTCGGACCAGTATGTCCAGCAATGCCTGGTCTGACCCAGCTATGCCTGGCGAACTATTTGGTTAGTTTAGGTCTGCAGTTAAGTTATAATAAGTTTTGTTCAGTTGGGTCAGTTACTAGAAAAAGCGTGAAATCGAAATAGAAGAAGCGGAAGAAAACTTGGCAATACTATTGTGTGAACTCCATTAAGAAACGGTTCGGGCTGCCTACTCTATACAACAATATGTTTTGCAGCCATATTAGATTCAAGATGGCGAAATGTTGGGCATATCATTTCTTTATCGTAACCTTTCATACTAAAGATCATTTATCTAGTTTCAGCAGTTAGTTAGGTTCAGATTGAGTTCGGATTATCTGGCGTGACTTCCTGAGTGTTTTGGTAAGTTGAGTTAGTTTCTTTGAATAAGCATTGCATGAAGAGTCTTTTGGGTACTTTAGGTCAGTTCATTCCACTTGGGGTCAGCTGGGTTAGTTGGTCTGAATCAGTCTTGCATGAGGATGTTTATGTGCAATCGGGGCATTTGGCCCCAGTTAGGTTAGTAGGTCAGCATCGGCATTGCATCAAATGAGTTTCGGTGCATTCGGGTCAGTAGGGGTCAGTTGGCCTGATTCAGCAACTCCTGGCGAGTCTTTTGGTTAGGTTAGATCAGTTCAGTTCAGTTGAGGTCAGTTGTGTAAAATGCTATTAGGAAATGCATGAAACCGAAATAGACGAAGAAGAGGAAAACCTGGCAATAATATTCCGTGTACTCTATACAGAAGAGGTTCGGGTTATGATCTATATACACCAATATGTTTTGCTGCCATATTTGTCTTAAGATCGCGTCTTTCTTGATATATCGTTTGTTTATCGTAAGTTTTGATGCCAACTTTTGCTTCTGTAGCCCTAGCTGTTAGTTTTGTTTACCATGGGTTGGGGTAATTTTACATCACTTCACATGACTTTCTAAGTATTTTGTTTAGTTCGGGTCAGAGAGGTTAGTTTCTCTGAATCAGCATTGCATGACGAGTTTTTTCGTTATTTTAGGTAAGTTCAGCTCATTAGTTGGCAGTTGGCAGTTGTGAGTACTGTACACAGAAAAAGGTTCGGGCTTTGTACTATATAAAAGGTGTGCAACTTTGCTTCCGCCGTTTTTGTTTCCGACATTCGAGGATTTATTGTCAAAAAACTGGTTATACATTTACGATTCAAAGTATTGTCCGTCGCTGGCCACTACTTTCTCCCATCTTTTGGAAGGCGTACGAATTCCACGTGGAAGAAACTGCTCATCTTTTGATGCTATCCACGTAGTGCTGGTCAGCCAAGCCGTGTGCCATTGATCGAAACAAGTGATAGTCAGAGAGATATATATCTGGAGAATACGGCGTATGCGGTAGGACTTCACATTTCAACGTTTCCAAATATGTTTTGACCGACCTTGCGACATAGGGTCTAGTATAGTAAGGCTGCACAATTACTTTATCTTGTCTCTCGTTGTATTGCGACCGTTTGTCTTACAATGCTCGGTTTAATCGCATTAATTGCTTTCGATAAAGATCGCCTGTAATTGTTTCAGTACTTTTTTGAGCAGCTCATAATTCACCACGCCGAGCTGGCCCCACAAAATACAGAGCATGACTTTGGAGCTGCGAATAATCGGTTTGGCCGTCGATGTGGGACCACAGCCATGATTTTCTGCGCTTGGGGTTATCATAATGAACCCATTTTTCGTCCCCAGTCACGATGCGATGCACCAAACCCTTGCGTCTTTGCCTTGCAAGCAGATGTCACAAGCAAACAAACGTCGTTCAACATCTCTAGGCTTCAACTCGTACGGCACCCAATGCCCTTGTTTCTTAATCATTGAAATGGCTCTGAGGCGTTTTGAAATGGCTTGTTGAGTCACTCCTAATGACTCTGCCAATTTTTATTGCGTTTGATACGAGTCTTCATGAAGTAATGCCTCCAATTCTGCATCTTGGAAAACCTTCTCTCTTCTACGGCCATGACGGTCTTCGATGTCAAAATCACCGTTCTTGAAGCGTTGAAACCACTCACGAAACATTCTTTCACTAATAGCGGCCTGGCCATAAGTTTATGAGACCATTTGATGAGCCTCAGCCGCCGATTTCTTCATATTGAAACAGAAAATTAACACCTTCACTCGCGAATATTTTTACGATGTGGACACAATTTGACTTTCGCTTAGGTTATGTTGCCAAATGCCCATACTTGTATACCGTCTACATCTGTTTTTCTCCATCACCACATACCGCTACAGTCATCTACTGGAAAACAGCGGAAGCAAAGATGTACACATTTTATAACAATATGACCTGCAGCAATATTGGATTCACGATTGAGACTGTTTGAACATTTTAAAATATTTTAATAATCTACTATTGATGATAGACTTTTATACAAAATAGCTTAAGCGGTTCTTCCTGTACATTCTAAAAATAATTAGTTAAGCTGCCATTTTTGGATTCAAGATGTTTCCTAACATCTCAAAATATTTTCGTAGTCCACACTTTATACTACATTTTCATACCAAAACATAGTGATTTAGCTCTAGTGGTTAATGCTATACACTCTATAAAACCATATAGCTTTGGCGGTCATGTTGGATCAAAGAAAGCGACTTTTCCAAAATCTAATATTTTGCTAAACTACACTTGATGCTATACTTGTATGATAAATTCAATTTCTATAACTCAAAACGGCGTAGAAAATTGATTTCCTGGTCCAACAGTTTGCATTCTGTATATATATATATATATATATATATATATATATATA